>CATKWD010000192.1:0-67617 GCA_949825005.1 Gasteruption jaculator
TTTCAAGAAAATCGAAGGATACAGAGTTTTAAAAACACAATTGAAAACTTAACATTAAAAAATATCAATTAAAAAGACTTCAAATATTTTTTTGTTTTTTTCTGTAAAGGCCATCGAAAAACGAAAATTTTGAAAAAAAAAAAATTGAATTTCGACCATTATTAAGAAAGTTATGAGCGAAAAACCAAAAAAGAGCGGTTTTATTGAAAATTTGATATTTTTTGAACCAGTGATAAAAAAATCTTAAAATTTACCAGGAAGTCTCTTTTGAATGATACTAAAAAATACCAAAAAATTAACAAAATAAAAAAAAAATTTTTGAAACCATTCGATTTGGCATGAAATGCCCCATATACATATAAACATATATCGGTAGTTATAGTGGGTTTTCGGGATCGCTCTTTACGACGGCATTGTCGGAATTTCATTTTTTTAATCATGGAATTCAATATGGCGCTTTGAATGCGAAAAAATTGCGACTCTCATGAATTTTTTTTCCAAGCTGAATTTCATAATAAAAACGCTGCCTGAACTGTTTAAAAACTATGTCATCGGTGGGCAAAATAGTTAAACTATAAGGTACAATATTTAAGGGGTTAGGTAACTCTAGCGATGCGATAAACTAGGCAATTTGTAAGTGGCAGTAAAAAAAAGTAAACAACCGATTAATACGAAATTTTGTGTTTTATTTAAGTATAATAAGTACTAAAAAAAAACGCTGCAATATTTAAGAAATGTTTATAACTAAGTCCGCACGACGCCATTTTCCGAAACACCTTTTCTTTTGAAGCCCATCTGGTGTGCAGGATTCCGACAGAACGGCTGTTACTTGCAACAAAAACAGAAAAGATGTAATTAATTATGATAAATTCTTAAGCATTGACGATCAGACATTTCAATGTTTGTAAAAATTAACAAAATGACGGGTATTTCTAATTTCGAGTTCGAATTTCGACGAAATTGAGCCAATTTATTGTTTATGTTTCGCAAAACAATTGGAAAATTAAAAAAACGGATCGTCAATGCTTAGAAATTCATCGTAATAAATGAAATCTTTTCTGTTTTTGTTGCAAGTAACAGCCGTTCTGCCGGAATCCTGCACACCAGCTGGGCATTAAAAAAAAAGGTGTTCCGGAAAATGGCGTCGTGCGGACTTAGTTATAAACATTTCTTAAATATTACAGCGTTTTTTTAAATACTTATTATACTTAAATAAAGTACAAAATCGGTTGTTTACCTTTTTTTTTTACTGCCACTTACAAATTGCCTAATTTATCGCATCGTTAGAGTTACCTAACCCCTTAAACTTTCAAAACTCAACATGGCCGATTTAAAATGGCGGCCAAAGTGTAAAATAAGGTCAAAATTTCAGATTTTCTGCTTTTATGAGACATAATGCCTTTATCTTACTATTTTTTTCTTATTCACATTTTTATATACGGTTTTCTAGCATACATTTGAAACATTCGTATAGTTGCAAAAAAGACGGATCCAATATGGCAACCAAAAAATCAACTTATATAACTTTTTTATGCGTAATTGCTCTATATTTTGATATTTTTCGTCAATCAAATATTGTTTTCCGTTTATTTGGAATCACCTTATCAATATTATCAAATTTTCAAGAGAGTTCAGAAAATTAGCTTAATGGAAAATGTAAAAAAATAAGGTAAAATTTCATCCATTTGAGGGCGGTTGCGTAAAAAATCCTGAAACACGACAACTACAATATTCGATAGAGTAAATGGAAATGCTTTTCTTTATTTTTTTTAATTTATACCCTGGTTTTTTTGGAAGAAAAAAAGTATAAAAAATCTAGTTTTCTTCAAATATAAAATAAGGGTTGCAACCCCTTGGGTCAAAAACACACCTATTATCTTAGACTTCTTATGAAAAATATTTTCCACTTTGTTTTATTAAAAAATATTAATTAGAAGCCGAGATATGATAAAAAAACGATTTTCGGATAAAACTTTACGGGTGGTTTTCACCCCTTTAGATTTGATGTCAGCATATAATAAAAATACGTGTCTCTTAATTTTTCGGGTACTATAACATATCCAAAAATTATTGAATTCGGTGAGGTCGGGTTGGGGACCCCTCCTTGTTAGGTTTTTTTTACTAATTTACTAAAAATATCCCTTTAATTGAGAATAAATAAATTTGCAATTTAACATTTCAATTTCAATCATGAATTCAATAAGTGATATGTTCTATTAAAAGTAATAACCTGTTAATTTATTCATAAATAATGAAATATAGTTGTAACTATTTCAATGGAATTCCAAATTTTCTATGTTTTATTAACCCATTAACGCCGAAGCATCCCGATTTTTTAGCAAACTTTCAACACGACTATTTTTTATGTTATCGACATTGACAAAATTTCGTTTTCACATATTTCGACGTAGAATTTCATGCTCCTTCAGAATCCGGGCTCAAAATTCCAATTAGACTTGAAGAAAAAAAATATGACCGATTTGAACATAAAAAACGTGAAAATTCTTGAAAAAAACTATGTTTGGAGTTTTTTTTTACAATGTTTTCGAAAAGAATTCATGCTACAAACGTGATCAGGGGTGATCACGATAGTTAAAGTATATCAGGGAATTTTTACGTAATCATTGAACCGCTAGGGTTTTGCTAGGGTTTCATGCTACAAACGTGATCAGGGGTGATCACGATAGTTAAAGTATATCAGGGAATTTTTACGTAATCATTGAACCGCTCTATTTTACAATACGGCGGCAAAAACGTAAGAAATTTACAATAAACTAAGCTTATTTTTTTCTCAGAAACTATTGAGTTTAGTAAAAAAGTTTAAAGAATAAAAATGTCTTAGAACTAGATAAAGAATACTCTAAAATTTTTTCAGAATTTTCAGAGACAATTTTTTATTTTCTTAAAAATTCGGAAAATCCAATTTTCCAAAAATATCTCGAAAAATTCGGAAAAAATTTGAAGATGTTCTTTGATCGATTCTAAGACATTTTTATTCTATAATTTTTTTCAGTAAACTCAATAGTTTCAGAAAAAAAAATTATTTGAGTTTACATCACAAAAATGTTGAAAATTCTCTGGGTGATGCAAAGAGTAGAATATGTGAACACAAATAATTTTTTTTTTCTGAAACTATTGAGTTAAATGAAAAAGTTTACAAAATAAAAATGTCTTAGAATCGATCAAAGAACAGCTTCAAATTTTTTCAGAATTTTTCGAGATATTTTTGGAAAATTGGATTTCCCGAATTTTTCAGAAAATCGGAAATTGTCTCCGAAAATTCTGAAAAAATTTGAGAGTATTCTTGTCTAATTCTAAGACATTTTTATCCTTTAAACTTTTTCACTAAACTCAATAGTTTCCGAGAAAACAAATAAGCTTAGTGTATTGTAAATTTTTTATGTTTTTGTCGTCATATTGTAAAAAGGAGTGGTTCAATGATTACATAAAAATTCCCTGATATACTTTAACTATCGTGATCACCCCTGATCACGTTTATAGCATGAATTCTTTTCGGTAACATTGCAAAAAAATCACAAAAAAATTTGTTTTCCAAAATGTTCAAGATTTTTATGCTTAAATCGGCCATATTTTTTTTCTTCAAGTCTAATCCGAATTTTGAGCCCGAATTCGGAAGGAGCATGAAGTTCTACGTCGGAGTAAATAATCGTGTTGAAAGTTTGCTAAAAAATCGGGACGCTTCGGCGTTAATGGGTTAATCATTATCTCTAATAATTATTTCAATCACAATTTCACTTTTTTATTCAACTCCTTGAGACCTATATTTTTCAAAGCCGAATTTCCAAAATTAACTATAAACCTTTACATTTTTTTCACAGGCGCAAACGCTTAGCGGGGGAGAAGGAAAGCATCTGCCGTGACGATAAACCGATAAGTAAGGTAAGGGTTGAACAGCACTTACCGGAGGATTCATCAGCGTCGGTATTACCCGATTATGAAGCTGATGGCGATATAATCGAGGTATTAGAAATTGTATACGAAACCAAAGAACGTAATGTAAGTGCTGAAACATCGCATTTCTACGCTGAGAATGAAACCGAAGAGCGTAATGCAAGTGCGGAAAGATCGCCTTTCTACGCTGACAATGAGAATGAAACCAAAGAGCGTAATGTAAGTGCGGAAACATCGCATTTCTACGCAGCGCAAAAAACTGAAGAGCGTAATGTAAGTGTGGAAGCACCTCATTTCTACGCTGCGCATGAAACCAAAGAGCGTAATGTAAGTGCGGAAGCCCCGCATTTCTACGCTGCACAAAACCTATGCGACATGAACAACGAACCTGAAAGAAATACAGGCGCTTATACAAATGAAGTAAACGACCTGAAAATAGAAGGCCGTAGAATTGTAGACTTTTCTTTCCTTTGGGAGCAGTTGCAAGAAAAAATCGAGTTTCATTGGAATGGGTCGGTGTGCAAATTTCGCGATTGTAAGATATCAAAATGCGTAAATAAAGGCCTAAGATCGCAAATATTTGTAAAATGTTCAAAATGTTCGTACAAGGACAGTATATGGACTGAGCCGGAAGAAGACGAAAACCCTTTAATGGGGCTACATGATAGTGCTGTTGTCGGTAGCATACTCGCAGGGTCCGGATATTCAGGATTGCAGCAACAGCTTGCCGCAATGGCAATACCGTGTATGGCTCAACAGACTTTCCAGAAGAATGAGGAAAAGTTAATTCCAATTTTTGAGGAAACCTCCAAAGAGGCGATGAAAGAAGCTGGAATAGCAGAAAAGAGAATAGCCATAGAAAAGGGCCATGTAATAAATGGTGTACCATATATAAGCGTTACAGCTGATGGCAGCTGGATGAAAAGATCTTATAGAAGCGGCAAATATGATTCCTTATCTGGTGTAGGAGCTATAGTTGGCTGCGAAACCCAGAAGGTTCTCTTTGTTGGTGTTCGGAACAAGGCCTGTGCAACTTGTACCGCTAATAAGAGTGGAGAACCCCGAGAACATACATGTTATAAGAATTGGGGTCGTGACCAAAGCTCCACTGGCATGGAGACTGATGTTTTAGTTGAAGGGTTTAAAGAAAGCATTAGTGTCCATGGCCTGATTTATAAGACGCTTGTCGCGGATGGGGATAGCAGTGTTTATAACACTATTCTCCATAATGACGTTTATAAAGAGTATGGTGTAAGAGTGGAAAAAGTAGAATGTACAAATCATTTGTTACGAAACTTTTGTAACAAATTGCTGGACATATCAAAGAAAGCTCCAATAGTAACTCATACGGGTTATATCGGTTTAATGCGCAATTTCGTAAATAAAACTATATTACGAATGCGAAAAGAGATTATGTTGGCAGTGAAACGCCGGAATGCCGAAAATACAGATATGGAAGAAAAGTCTAAAGATTTACAGCGAGACATAGTAAATATTCCAAGTCATGTCTTTGGCGATCATAACGGTTGCAAAATCCGTAAAATGCCGTGTGATGGGAATCCAAAAGCAGGCGAAAAGAATTACTTAAAATCAATTAAAGATGCCAAATTGTACGAACCTATTTATCAGGCGGCAAGCTATCTATCCCGTCACTCCAGCAGTTTGCTGGTAAATCTCACTAATAACGCGGTCGAGAATTATAATTCTATTGTTTCAAAATTTATTAGTGGGAAACGAATAAATTTTGGACTGCGTGGTTCTTATACAGGACGGTGTGCTTGTGCTGCTATTCAGTTCAACACGCGGGAGGTAATGTCTAGAATTACCTCGAAAATGAATAAGAAAATGAGCTGCGTTGCTTCGACGGTTGAAAAACGTCGAAAGGTTGTAATTTCACAAAAGAAATTACGTCGCGCTAAGAAAAGAGAAGTTAGGCGTAGAAGTGGGAAAGGGACCGATAAAAGCTATGGCCCTGCATCTCAAAAACCAGATGTTCCTGATAGTGTTTATAAGCTCTTAAAGGAAGAGCATTTCAAAAAATTGCAAAAAGATGCTGAAAATCGAAAGGAAATTGAACGCACCACTGTTAAACAAAGGTTTTGTGACGAGTGGCATCAAAGACGCCGATATTTGCTAACAGCGTCGAAATTTGGTAAAGTGTGCCGCGTGAGAGAAACGACTTCTTGTGCAGCAACTGTAAGAGACATTTTATACTCTGCTCCTGTAGACAAAGAAGCATTGTCATACGGAGTTGAAAATGAAGCAAAGGCTTTGAAAATGCTTGAAAAAGAGCTTAATACCACAATTGAACCTTGTGGTTTATTCATTGATGCATCGCAACCATATTTAGGTGCATCTCCCGATGGTATCATAGGAAATGAATGTATAGTCGAAGTGAAATGTCCAGCTTCAGCGTCTAAATTAACACCTGAAGACGCGATAAAGGAAAACAAATATGTAAAATGTATTTTTGAAAAGAGTAATGTATTGAAAATGAAGGAGACACATCAGTATTATTATCAAGTTCAAGGTCAACTTCATGTTACTGGAAAGAAAAAATGCTATTTCTGTATTTGGACTCCTCTCGGCATAAAATACGTTGAGGTTGAGAGAGATGACAATTTCTTTAACGAAAAAATGGCACCGTATTTAAAACGTTTTTACGAAGAATGCATGTTACCCGAAATTCTAGACAGCCGATATAATAGAAGTATGCCGATTAGAGAACCAACCTATATTGTGGCTGCTCAAGAGCGATTGAAATTGAAAGAGGCAGAAAAGAAGCGTAAGGGAACCTCTGCGGAGGTAAAACTGGTTTTGAAACGCAAAAAAGCAGACGAAAATGAAGATATTGTCAGTGAACTGAAACATTTGTATTGCGATGATGCTGAAATTATTGAAAACGAAGTAACTGAATCAGCAATTAGAGCAATAAACATGAAAGAGGTTCATCGCATTGTATTAAAACCGAGTGAATATCTAACGGACGAATGCATTGAAGTGTTTCTCCAAATATTAAAAACAGCAAAACCGGAATTTGAAGTACATAATGTATGGAAATTCGTTGCGTTGCAGTCGCTGGCGCCATTAAGAAATGACGCACGCAGTATACAAATTATTGGTGGCTACAACTTGAAACACTGGTGCTGTATGCATTACGATGGGATAAATCTTCTTATATACGATAGCGCTACTCGTGGCGAGTATGAAAAACTGAGCAATGACGAAAAATTGTACATATCAAAGAGACATCCCAATGTCGAAATAAATGACATTTTAGTTCAGCCAGTGACACAGCAAAGGGATGGTGCGAGTTGTGGGGTTTTCGCTGCTGCATTTGCCACCAGCATTGCACTTGAGCAAGATCCATCACAAATAAAGTATAGCACAAATGTTATGGTGATGCGAAGGCATTTATATGATATCATTAGACGAAAAAAACTGCAAAGTTTCCCCACAGAGTAAAGTTTCTTCATAGAAGAAATAGAAACTTATATGTTTGTCTTATAGTATTGTTTTGTCATATAGTATGAAACTATACAGGGTGTTCGGTAAGGTGTAAAGTAACCCAACCGAAGAATCCAAAAAGATGGTGAAAATTGGAGACGAAAAATTATATACCATTTATCGAAACACGCAATAATTGCCAAGTTATTAATTAAAACGTTCCGGCCAATCAGAACGACGGAACGTCTTGGTAGATGTTAAAAATAATTTAGACTCCAAAGAAAGTGGTACAGGTGGCCGTTGACTTTCGCACATTCTACTTTCGCACATTTAAAAAAATTCAACTTTGTAAGCCTTTGCGGTCGAATGTTCCCTCTGTGGACTGACATAAAAGAGTCGGCAATAAAGGTTCCTGGAAACAATTATGCCCACAAATGACGAATGATTTTACATAATTTTAAGAAATGCCAGAAACTATCACCAATGAAATAGTTAGTCTAATGAATGAATTTAACTTGGATGTCAACAACGACAATGTTAATGATTTAATTGAATCTCACTCGGCACCGCTGTCAAATGTATATCTAATTGAACGACAATTGATTAACAATAAAATACACGACGAAAGTGAGGAAGAAGAAACCGATAAAAACGTAAAGACTTTGACAATTAAAAATATGAATGAAGTCTTTATGCATCTAGACAAATTTTTAACTATTATGGACGAATGCGATCCTAATGGAAAACGTATATCTCAAGTACGTAGGGCAACACAAAAAGACACTGCGTGTTATAGAAATCTTTATTACGAAAAGAAAACAAAGGAGCTACTCAACTAACCCTTGACAAGTTTATAAAGAAAATACTCGAAAGCTAAATAAATAAATAAATACTTTAAAACACCGTTTTTGGTGCATACTTTTTTACATCCCTCGACTTTTGAACATTCAACATTGGCACCCACTTTCAGGAATCAATTGTGTGCGAAAATCGAGGACCCACTGTAGTAGTAAAATAACAAAAGGACTAAGGGTAACACCAAAATTACCTCTATTATTGCTTCTATGGCCACCACTACCACAATAGTATACTATGGTGTTTAGTTCTTCGACAACAAAGTAGTAGTGTAGTAATGATATTGTAGGTAACACCTAAACATTGAAAATCATACGTCTGTTATTGCTTCTGTTATCACTACTACTATACCATTATGATTATCATGTGTTGTCATTGGACAAGAAAGTTGTAGTAGTAATAATACATAAGAAATAAAATAGCGAAATTCAAAATCATCAAATTCCTACTTACATTATTACTTCTATTATGGCTACTAACCGCTATCATTATGATTATGATTATGTTCGAACATGAAATCATATTTCTATTATTATTCCTGTTGAATTTTTTCAGATTTTTTGATTTAGTGAACCATAGTGAAATAAAAGAAAAACCAATATTTATATCGAATTTCGCCCGTTAAAGTCATCAAACAACTGTTTTATGCGATGTTGGATGTGTTAACATTCAGTAAAATTGCATAGGAATTGAAAGAAGCTAAGCAAAACTGATTAACCAGAACCACGCGGTACAACTTGTACATAAATTCCCAATAGCGTCGGTATCACAGTCGTAAAGCGTTTGGCCTTTGAATGACTGCGAACTATTTGTCAAGGGTTCGAGCCTTGGTCAATATGTTTTTTATAAATTGTGTTACTACTACTTCTATTATTATTTATTTATTTTTTTACCATCATTATCGCCATCTTCATCATAAAAAATAATAATGTTGTTAATAGCAGTATTATTTTTTACGATAAAGATGGTGATAATGATGATAAAAAAATAAATAAAAAAGTACTAGTAACAGTAGTGTTATTAGGAGTAATAATACCGAAAAGAGAATAATAATAACAACAATCATAATAATGATAATGACAAAAAATGATTAGGAAAAAATAGTTGTAGTATAATTTATGGAAAAAACAATAAATAAATAAAACATTAATCAGGGATCGAATCCTCGTCAAAAAGTTCGCAACGATTCAAAAGCCAAACGATTTGCCACTGCGCAACCGACGCTATTGGGAATTTATGTACCAGTTGTACCGCATGGTTTTGTTTAATTAGATTTGCTTAGTTTCCTATCCTCAATTCCTATGCAAATTCACTGAATGTTAACACATTGATGACGCGATGTTCAATGTTAACACATTGAACATCGCGTAAAACAGTTATTTGATGATTTTCTTTGATGACTTCAACAGGCGAAATTGGACATAAATATTGGTTTTTCTTTTTCTTCACTATCGCTCATTAAACCAAACAACCAGAAAAAATTCAACAGCAATAGTAATAGGAATATGCATTGCCTGTTAAAATATGATTATCGTTTCGCGGCTATTTCAATGCGAAATGGGCATTTTTCGAAATTTTTTTGCGCTTTTGATTTGTCACGACTTTGATTTTGGGTTAAAAAATCTGAAAAAATTCTGTAATATGCAACGCTGTTACCAAAATGTCTCTGATTTTTTTCAAAATTTTACTCACGATAGCATAGACAAAATTGGGCAAAAACGAGATTTTCATCGCTGGCCGCCAGATTGAGATACAAATCTGAAGTTTGACACAAATTAATTTTTTTCGAAAAACTATCGAATGACCCATTGTACGCGCAATTTGATTTAGGGGCACTTTTGACTCTCTTATTCGGCCAACTCTCTCATGATTTTCTTTTGTTAATCGAATCAAATCCACTTTTAAATAACAATAACAACAGCAACAGCGATAATAATAATGGTACTGATAATGATAAAAACTAAATTAGTAAAATAATAGTAATAGTTGTAGTATTTTAATAACGATAATAGTAACAACAACAATAATAATCATAATCATAATCACAATGATAGCAGCAGTAGCTGTAATAGAAATAATAATGCAAGTAAGAATTTGATGGTTTTGAATTTCGCCATTTTATTTCTTGTGTATTATTACTATTACAACTTTTGGTCCAATGACAACACATGACAATCATAGTAGTATGGTAGTAGTTGTAATAGAAGCAATAACAGACGTACGATTTTCAATGTTTTTATGTTACCTACAATATCACTACTACAACTACTACTTTGTTGTCGAAGGACAACACACCATATTATTGTGGTAGTGGTAGCAATAGAAGCAATAATAGAGGTAAGTTTTCAATTTTGGTGTTACCCTTGGTTCTTTTGTTACTTTACTACTGGGTCATTCCATGTCAAATCGATGAATGGTCGGAATCGATCCCTTTCGACTTGGACGAATTTTGGTCAGAAGTTTTCTTTTATCATAAAACGAAGCTCCACCAAAGGAAAACAAATTTTTTAAATTTTTTTCAAAAGTTATGCAAATTTCAAAATTTGACCATTTTTCCCACTTTCCAAGTTTATTTTTTAATTACCTTGAAAGCTATTATAGTTACAAAAATGGTTCAGTTTGTTTTTAAGGGAATACTTGGGGCTATAGAAAAAAAATATTTTGGAAAAATGTTTTGAAAAATTACGATTTTAAAACATTTTGAAATTTGAAAAATCGTAAAAATATATCGCCGACATTGAATTTTTGGCTCAAATTTTTTTATAGAATACTTTAAAGTAATCTTAAATTATCCTGAAATCTTCAGGAGGGTGTTTTTTTGTTGTTTCAAAGATATAAATTTTTTAATTTAAACAACAAAAAAATTTTTTTGTAATTTCTAAATTTAGTAATGCTAATCAAATATTTAGTTTTGCAATTTTTGAATAATTAAAAATAAAATTTACAACGAAAATAGTAACACTTGAAATTAAATTTTTAATTTATTAGTATCATTTTTTCTTTTTTATTACTGCCAAGAAAAATGTTAGTGTCAAGATTGCAAAATCGTCATTTTTCAACAATTTTGTCCAAAATATTTTTTTTCTATAGCCCCAAGTATTCCCGTAAAAACAAACTTTGAACCATTTTTGTAATTATAATAGTTTTCGAGATATTTAAAAAATAAACTTGGAAAATGGGAAAAATGGTGAAAATTTGAAATTTGCTTAACTTTTGAAAAACATCTTTTTTAATTTTTCCTTTAGTGGAACTTCGCTTTATGATAAAAGAAAACTTCTGACCAAAATTCGTCCAAATCGAAAGGGGTCGATTCCAACCATTCGTCGATATGAAATGGAATGACCCTACTACTTCTACTTTCTTCAGCGACGCATAGAAATCTAGGGTTTAGTCTAAACTATTTTTAACGCCTACCAAGCCGTTCCGTGGTTCTGATTAGTCGGAACATTTTAATTAATAACTCGGTAATTATTGCGAACTGTGAACACGGTATTAACTGCAGTAGTAGGGATGATTTTTTTAAAATATTGGATATGTACTGAAATGCGTACCTAGTAGGAAACAAGGTTTCAATGCACATTTTACATCCAAAACCTCCATTTTTAGGGTAAGGGAACTCGAGCTACAGAAAGCACGTGTAGAGTCGCTCGAAGAAACACATATAAAAACTTACAATAGTGAAAGTTCACACGTGGCTCAAGGTCCGCTAGCGCGAAAAGGGCGGAAACAACACGTGAGGTCTCTATGTCTGGTCCGTACAATCATGTCAAGGAATCTTAACATTTTCAACATGTTTTATGATCTTGTATAAAAAATTAGCACCAGGAACGAAAGTCCCTTTAACCTTTAAAAGCCTGAGTATCGAATTCATCAAGTGTGCACTTCCATTTAAAAGTCCGGTATCTTTGGTACTCTAAGGCCTTTAACCTGTTAACCGAGGCGACCTATAGGAAACACGTATATTTATGACGGACATACTCGCCAAACACGGCTAACTGGTTGAGAGTTAAGATTTAGGACTGTAATCCTTTTATGATGCGATTCTGTTGAACATAGTTTCCACTTAACAGTTTATTAACATAAAATTATATATCCATGGTCATCTGGTTTCTACCTGTGAGAAAAGCTTTATTATTCTTATAACAATAGAATCTATGCTATTTTCTAAAAAGAAGCAAATGCAAGTAGGTAGTTACTTAACAAGGGTAAGCCTATATTATTTATTATATGATTATTCACCAGAATTCGAATATCGCACATGAATTTGCTTGAAGCCCCCATCTCTTGGAGAAACAAATGAAATAATTTGAGAGAAACAGGCAGTGCGTTCTTGCACAATGATAACGCGAGATTGAAATATGCATTCTCATGACAAATTGCCAAAAAATGTTTAATTTTCATTAAATTAAATTAAATTAAATTAAATTCTGTTTTTTTAAATTAAATTTAGAATTAAATCAAAAAAATAAAAATTATTTAAACAAATCAGAAAACATGAATTTGTTATGTTCTTTCGTCCTTCAGAGTCAAATTTGACATCAGTATCACCAAGATCCATTTTTTTGTAAATTCGTTTAAACAAGAATTGTTTGAACAAATTAAACAATTTTTTATAGTTAATTTTCTACCATAATTTGAAGATTTGATACTGTTACAGATATCCCCGTTTCGACAGTAACAAAGCACCACTAATTTACGTTAAATTATTCAATTTAACTGTTATACTTGAAAAGTGAATTTGAATAATTTAACAAAAATTTGCGATGTTTTATCACAATTCATACAGAGTAAATGCAACGGTCTCGAATGACCAGATTAGGAATCAAAATGAAAAAAAAACTGTATAATTATTCTTAAAATTTTTGTTTGAACAAATGATGTTACAAATTAGGTTTTGCCGGTGCTGACATTGAAAATAGATTCTACCTAAAGAAAGAACATGAAATATAAGTATTTGTGAATTCGCTTAAACAATTATTGTTTAAATAAATTCATAATTTAAACAAATTGTACACATTGGAGGGACAAAGGGGCCCGCTGGGCGCCTGTTGCGCATCCGCCCCTGATTGTGATTAACGGCGCGGAGTGAGATGCTGGAAAAACATAACCCAGGACTGCTGTAGCGATAAAAAGCAACGCATGCCTTTTCATTTAGTAGTGAATTAGTGCAGTATTTTGATGCAGTGTTTTGGTGCAGTGTTTTGCGAATAAACAAAATTGTGTATAATGTTCACCACCGCACTGTCGGGGACACGGTATAGGATCGTGAAAGATCACGGGAAATGTGATCTCCCAAAAGCACTGGCGAAAATCGAAAGTAAGTACCATATAATTGTGTAATGAAAATGCCCGAAAGGAGCATTTCTACACAGCTGAACATTATGTTTCATGGCAATGGTACAATGTAAATGCTCAAAGACAGCATTTCTGCACAGCTCGACAGCTACAATTTGACAGTTGTGTAATGTAAGAGTCAAAATGTGACATTTCTAAGCAACTGTCAGTGTAAAAGCTCCAAAGTATTTTGAAACGTATAATTGTAAGATAGAAATGTTGGATAGAAGCTTTTTGATACAATTCGACACTTATGATTTTATAGTTTCGTTATGAAAATATCAAAAAATAAGGATCGTAAACATCTGACGATTGTAAATGTTTCATAATACTATGAAACATGTTATCGTGTAATGAAAATGCTCGAAAGGAGCATTTCTACACAGCTGAACATTATATTTCATGGCAATGGTACAATGTAAGTGCTCAAAGACAGCATTTCTGCACAGCTCGACAGCTACAATTTGACAGTTGTGTAATGTAAGAGTCAAAATGTGACATTTCTAAGCAACTGTCAGTGTAAAAGCTCCAAAGTATTTTGAAACGTATAATTGTAAGATAGAAATGTTGGATAGAAGCTTTTTGATACAATTCGACACTTATGATTTTATAGTTTCGTTATGAAAATATCAAAAAATAAGGATCGTAAACATCTGTCGATTGTAAATGTTTCATAATACTATGAAACATGTTATCGTGTAATGAAAATGCTCGAAGGGAGCATTTCTACACAGCTGAACATTATATTTCATGGCAATGGTACAATGTAAGTGCTCAAAGACAGCATTTCTGCACAGCTCGACAGCTACAATTTGACAGTTGTGTAATGTAAGAGTCAAAATGTGACATTTCTAAGCAACTGTCAGTGTAAAAGCTCCAAAGTATTTTGAAACGTATAATTGTAAGATAGAAATGTTGGATAGAAGCTTTTTGATACAATTCGACACTTATGATTTTATAGTTTCGTTATGAAAATATCAAAAAATAAGGATCGTAAACATCTGTCGATTGTAAATGTTTCAAAATTCTATGAAACATGTTATCGTGTAATGAAAATGCTCGAAAGGAGCATTTCTACACAGCTGAACATTATATTTGTTACGTCCTACAACTGCATTCAGTGCATTTGTAGACTGAAAGTATTATAATATTAACCACTTATCCCGTCTTACATAGCGGGAGGTTCTTATCAAACTTCGGTACCCCCGAATATCTTTTTATATGACAGTGCATAGGCGGCTGTCCTCTAATATACTATTCAAACAAACAGAATTTTCTCGAACATCGGCGAAGGGTAGATAATTTTTATGTCAGTACCATAGGAACACATGTTTTAGACAAGGATGACAAATGCGGTTAGATGTAGGAATTACTAAATAGTATGTAAGAATTTATCTTAGGTAAACTGCCCTTAAAAATTTTCTAGAGAAAATGTAGGAGTAGGGCAGAATTTTGTAAACTTAGTTTAGTATATAAGGACCTCAAACCTCTGTATTTTCGCTTACTCCTCTTCTGACATTCATAGAGTCCAGAAGACGTTCATAGAAGAACTCCTGTCCCTTAATAAACCAAGAATAAAAGTAAGTAAGCCCTTGGTTTTTCTTTATTCATCACCTTCCCACCCAGTTGCTAGCGCTTCATGCGCATCCTGGGTTATCTTTACCCTTTACCCAGTTGTTAGCGCTTCATGCGCATCCTGGAAAAAGGGGTCCTTTCCTCTTCTGCCAATAGTTAGCGCCTCTGATGCATCTTGGCAGAGGAATCCTATTAACTTTAATATGGATTGCTAGCACTTCATGTGCATCTCCGTATTAAAGATTTCCCTTGTTCCTCTCTCACAGATTGCTAGCGCTTCATGCGCATCTCTGTAGAGAAATTCCCTTCCTGAATTTTTTTTTGTTTTGAAAATTATTCTATAAATTTTAATGAATCATTTATATTTTAGTGGGAAAAGATAAAAGGCCCCGCAAAACCACCCGCGGAGGCAGGAGGCTTGCCTTAAAGAAATTAAATAAGGCCCTCTACGTCCCCGTCTATTTAGACTCAGATTGCGTTGTCGAAGACCAAATCGAAAGACAATTTCAACAACAGCAACAACAACAACAACAACAACAGCAACAACAGCAACAACAAAAACAACAACCACGACCTATTGTTAGAACAATCAAAACCGTTAAGATTATTCTCCGAACCCCCTGGAGGGCCCCTCGGAGATTTAGATCCATTCGGTATATCGAGAGACCCAAGTCCGTCGATATACCAAAGGGGGATCCCAGGCGGGAGCTCTACCAACATTTTGAAATTTTCGGGGATACGGGTGAACCCGTATTTATTACCAACTCCCATTTGTCAAAATATAAGCCCACGAAGGGAGGATTAAAAATTATAGACCCATTTCAATAATTAAATTATTATTATTATTATTTTGTATTTTTTTTTTTTTGCAATAAATTGTGATCATTTATTTTTATCTAGTTTTCGTGTTAGTCATTAAAAGCCTCCGAAATCTCGATGCAGCTTTCTTCCCTGGGAAGATCTTAGCTACCGTTCATTCTTCCCTAAAACGAAAGCGCCTTCTGTCGTCTTAGGACGTAACAGATCTAAATTTTTGGTGGCAGCGGTGGGATAGCCATCGAGATTCGCGTTACCCTCACACTCTTAAACATACAGACTCGAATACACTATTGTTGTTGTTGTTTGCTGATTTTTGAGTTTTTCTAAAAATGGAGAATGTTCTCCACTCCTCCCTCTAGTAGAAGACCCATAGACTCACAACCTATTAGAAATAATCCACCACCTCCTCCACCTTTTCACGAGATTGATCAAAGTTCACGATCTTTAATCATGCCCGACACGGAGATGACCGTTTCTATTAAATATGCCCTAGAGGCAGTTCCCGTTTTTGATGGGCACAATATTCCCCTTTCTTACTTTTTGGAAGGATGCGAGGAAGCTCGCGATATGATGAGCCCTAACGACGAGAAAGCCTTAACGCGAATTGTAAGGAACAAACTAAGGGGAGAGGCCCGAAGAGCCATCCAAGGATTAAAATTTGACAAAATTAGCGAGTTGGCAACATTCTTAAAATCAATATATTCTTCGGGAAAAACCATCCATCAATTACAAGGAGAACTTGGAAACAGTTTTCAGAAAGAAGAAGAAAAAGTTTTAAGTTTTGCAAACAGGGTAAATGAAATTGGGAATCGCATCTTAGACTTATACAAGACAGAAAATCCTAATGCTAATTTAGCAGAATATAAAAGAATGCTCGAAGAAGATCTAAGCAAATGTTTCATTAAAGGATTAAAAGATGAAATCGAGCAAAGGATGCCGAACGACTTTATAACAATGAAGGATGTAACAACAAAAGCAATAGCCATTGAAAAAGATCTTGAGGCCAGATCAGCTCTCAGGAAACAAGGCAGACATAATTTTGACCACAGAAATCATAGTCCCAAATATCAGCAAAAAGGGCAACATTCCATCAACGTTGTAGAGGAAAATACAGTGATTTGTCAAATTTGTCAAAAGCGAGGGCATACAGCTGACAGATGTTGGCGATTAAATCCCCGAAGAAATTATAATTTTCATCCTTTCAATTATCAAAACCCGAATAATTTTTATCCCTTTAATAATTATCGAAATCCAAATAATTTTGAAACATATATTCCACATAATAATTACAGATCACAGAATTTCAATCACATGCCTTCTACCGACTTTTCTCAACATCAAAATTATACGCCTCAGAATAGTTCTTTGAATGATCGAGGTAACCCTCCTCAACCGCCTCAAAAGCTTCCGTATCATCAAGATCGACAAAATTCAGAAAGAAACAATCATGCTGAAAATTCAAATTCACCTACAACACCTACTCAATCGGAAGAAGTCTCATGCAGGTATTGCAGAGCAAAAGGTCATACAATTGAAAACTGTGAAAAGAGGAAAAATAGGAACCAGTCGGGAAACTACCCAGGTCCTCGAAAAATGGGCGTGCCTCAGAGGACCGCAAGTCAATCTTCACGCCCGACAATGCCCATAAGCCAACAAGAAGACACACAAGATCCTCAAGAGTCGCTACAATAAAACTAACCACGGAATCCTGTGTACCTGCAATAATAGTAAATAGCTTCCCCATTAAAACCGATTGTTCACTAATGATTGATACAGGATCAGGCCCAAATCTAATTAAAGAAGAAGCCGTTGAACACAAATACCTAATGGATGAAAACGAAACAATTAAGCTCACTGGCATCACTTCTGGAAGCGTTTCGACTTTAGGATCTATATTAATCGACATTATGGGAAGCATAGCAACATTTCACGTGATACCAAATGATTTTCCGATACCTTATGCAGGAATTCTGGGCACGGATTTTTTCAGGCAAACCGGAGCAAAAATTAATTACACGGATAATTACATCGAATGGCAAAATGGATGGATACCATTCCACAAGAAAGAAACAATGATTGTTCCTCCTAGATCAAAATCTCTCTTTTACGTCAGAGTCTCCAACGATTTAAAATTCGGATATATACCAAGATTAAAAGTCAAAGATGGAATTTATATAGGAGAAAATTTAGTCGCAAATAAAAATGGAAAAGCGTACATGTATATTTTTAATACTACAGAGGAAGAAGTAGAAATTGAAATTCCTGTTATGAAAATTCTTCCGTATGAAGAAATTAATTCGTCCGATTCACGCTTAGGCAGTGAATATGAAACGGACTCCCCTCCATTATCGCACCTAAATAGCGATCATAGTTCACAATCACGCTTAGGCAGTGAATCCAAAGTGAACTCCTCTTCTGATTCATTTCCACTCTTAGAGAGTAATTCAAGAATGAATCCTTCTAATTCAGCTTCACCCTTAGGGCGTGATTCCCAACTGAATTCCTCATCGCTCTCAAAGTGCCATAATGAAGATATTGAGTTAATTAAAAATAAAGGAATAAATAAAAATATGAAGGAAAGAAATACATGGGCAATAAAATATAAATGCCTTTCAATTCAAGAGGAAAAAAGATGTATGATTATAGAAAAATTATTGCGACTAAACCATCTGAATTCTGAAGAAAAAGATAATATAAGAGAGTTGATACAGAAATATGAAGACTGTTTTCACATACCTGGAGAACCCCTAGGTAGCACTAACGTAATTGAACATCAAATACACACTGTTGATGACATTCCTATTAATACAAAACAATACCGTTACCCTCCAGTTTTGAAAGAAGAAATTGATAAACAAGTTAAAGAATTATTGAGCTCTGGTATAGTGAAACCATCTCAATCTCCATATAATTCACCTGTATGGATCGTACCGAAAAAACCTGATTCACATGGGAATAAACGATGGAGAATGGTTATTGATTATAGGGCACTAAATGAAAAAACTATTAATGATGCACATCCTTTACCGAATATCACAGATATTTTGGATCAATTAGGCGGCGCAAAGTACTTTTCCACATTCGATCTTGCATCAGGATTCCACCAGATTCGGATGGACCCCAAAGATTCACACAAGACTGCTTTTTCGACACCATATGGACATTATGAATTCAAAAGAATGCCTTTCGGATTAAAAAACGCTCCTGCTACGTTTCAACGTTTGATGAATCAAGTATTAACTGGAATTCAAGGAACTGAAGCTTTTGTTTATCTGGATGATATAGTTTTGTACGCCACATCACTACAAGAACATGCAACTAAATTCGAACGACTCATGAATAGACTGCGATCAGCAAATTTAAAGCTACAACCCGATAAATGCGAATTTTTAAGAATGGAAGTTGTCTATCTCGGACACATAATAAGCAAAGATGGGGTACGACCAGATCCAAAAAAATTAGAAGCAGTACGCGATTTTCCTGTACCTAAAAACGCCAAAAATATCAGACAATTTTTAGGACTCGCCGGATACTACAGAAGATTCATTCCACGATTTTCAAAGATAGCACAGCCATTAACCAATTTAACAAAGAAAAACGCACCTTTCAAATGGACCGCAGATCAACAAGAAGCTTTCGAAGAATTAAAAATCGCATTATGTGAAGAACCGATACTACAATATCCAGATTTCAAGAAAAGATTTACAGTTACTACAGACGCATCCGGATACGCAATTGGAGGTGTTCTGAGTCAAGAAGAACATCCAATTTCTTATGTTTCACGAATTTTAAATAAAGCCGAAAGAAATTATTCAACGATAGAAAAAGAATTATTAGCAGCTGTCTACTGCATTCAACAATTCCGCCCATATTTATATGGACAAGAATTCAACCTCGTCACCGATCACAAACCTCTAGTATGGTTAAAATCTCTAAAGGATCCTACTTCACGATTAAATAGATGGAGATTGAAGTTAGCTGAATACAATTACACGATAATCTACAAAGCAGGAAAAGCTAACGCCAATGCCGATGCTTTGTCTCGTAATCCTACCTCAAATAATGTAGAAACAACAAATACTACTGACTCAGAAGAAACCAAAGAGCAGGTACTACCCATAAATCATAGCAATAAAGATAATACACCTTTAGCAACACGTCTTCAAAATTTACCTTCCACCTCTGCAGAAGAGCCAATAGCACATCGATTAAGGAGCCAAGGAGGAATTGATATTTTACCTGAATTACCTAAAAGAACAAGGAAAAAGAAAGACACAAATACTGATGCAAAAATTACGGATGAAGTAACACAACCTAGGATTAATTGGGATGATGTTTTATCGGATGCAGAAAGCGATGACATCTTTATCGATAATTCTCAGATATCAAATACAGAAGAAGATTCACAGAGCGAAAACCAAGCTTTGAGCACAGGAGAAGATTCAGATACAGATTCAATTTCGTCAGAAGATGAAGAACCTTATATAATAAAACCAAAATATAAAATTTCCGAAAACACAAACATAATTTTGGAAAGTAGGGATCAATTCGAAAATCAGAAGGACCATTTATTATACTTTTTAACAAACGATGGAAAACCAAATGACAATGGATCAAAAATATTGTTTAAAAATAAATCTTTACCGAAATACACCAATCTAGAATCTGAACAATTTGTAATAAAAAAGAAGGGAACTAAATACCATTTCGCCATCATTTTAAGTGATAGAACAACCCAAAAAACTTTTAAGAGACTCATCCTGTCTGCAAGAAAAGCCATGAAGGAAGTTGGAATCGACTCAATTTCAGTAGCAAGAACAAAAAAGATTGGATCATTATTTTGGGATTTCATAGAAACACAGTTACGGAATACATTTTTGGAAAATCCTATAAAAATAACAATTTGTTTAAACAAGACAAAGTATGTTGAAAAAGAATCTCGAAATCTCATTTTGAAAGAAGCTCATTGTTCAGCAGTTGGAGGTCACAAAGGCGTTACAAAAACATTTAATAGAATCCGTCAAAAATACTACTGGGAAAATCTTAAAACAGATGTACAAGATTTCATTCAACATTGCCTGCCTTGCCAGCTAAAGAAACTTGTTCGTATCAAGAACAAACAACCTATGGTCATCACAGACACACCACAAAAGGCCTTCGAAAAGATATCTATGGACATAGTAGGACCTCTACCTGTCACAGAAAACGGAAACAAATATATTCTAACCTTACAATGTCTCTTAACTAAATTCTCATTAGCCATCCCATTACAACAAACTACAGCTAAAGACGTCGCAGATGCACTAGTCACCAAATTCATTTGGTTATTTGGACCACCTAAAGCCATTCTCACCGATCAAGGAACCAACTTTTTAAGTTCATTAATGAAACAAATAGCAAAAAGATTTCGAATTAAACAGTATCGTACTACAGCCTTTCATCCACAAAGCAACGGATCATTAGAAAGGTCTCATCATACCTTAATAGAATATTTAAAACAATATGCAGACGAACAGGAAGACTGGGATGAATATCTCAGCCTTGCCATCTTTTCGTATAACACGAGTGTCCACGAAGCCACAAAATTTACACCTTATGAATTGGTCTTCGGAAAAATAGCAGAACAACCATCTAGTATGCCTGAGAGTAATAAACTCACACAAACCTACCAGGATTATCTCATCAATTTAGCCACGAAGATTCATGACGTACAACAAACTGCCAGAGAAAAATTGATTGAAGCAAAGGAACGATCAAAAGTACGATACGATAAATATATTAATCCATTGATACTCCAAGAAGGAGACTATGTTTTTCTACAAGAAGGAAACAAGAAAGGAAAATTAGGAAACCATTATTCTGGCCCCTATAAAGTACTTAAGATTTTGAACAAAGAAAATGTAAAAATAAAAATTAACAACACTTCACGAATAGTTCATGCAAATAGATTGAAATATTCATATCTAGAACCATCATCTTCAGACTCGGAATAACTTTGAATTCTCTCCTTTCAACGAATGAAACGAATATATTTTATTCTGTTTCCCAATCTACATACCTATAAGGAACACAATACTTATCATTTCTCAACTACGAATTATCAACGTTAATGGACATCAGAGGAAGAAATAAGGGAAAGGGCAGAAATTCGAAGATGAAACGACTATAGGCTATACCGCCTCGTCTGTCGTGATCTTAACTATTAGATATATATGGCAGACATTTCGTATGCATCAATCGTCACACTGAACCCGATGTGAAGAAAAAAGCTTCGTTGTCATAATCTTAGGACACATTGGCAACATCTCGCTACACTTCAACCTTAGGAACATCTTAGGAGTTTCACTCCCTCCGCGTCCTAATAACAAATCAATTCTACGTTGAGGAAACAATAGCAACAATAAAATATTTCTTTTTCCAGACCATGGATTTCAAGGGACTGCTGATTTTAATTACAATTATATGCACCGGACAAGGTCTCATCGGATACGATTGCGGCACCTCTCAATTTAATATAACGACCCTCTCATTGCTAGATGTAGGAGAATGTGATATACCTAATATAACACCAACGATGGAACCTGTATTTATACAACTCCTACAACTTTCGGAATTCACCTCTACTCAAATCATACAATGTAAAGTTGAAATTGATCGAACAATCTTCTACTGCGGCATGCACTCACATATGTCAGCCGTACACAACGGAAGGATGGAATACTTATTGGAACTTTCCTACCAACAATGTAAACTAATGCACAGTACAGGAGCAATTAGAATCGGAACAAATGCAGAAATAACGGGTTTAAGGATAAACCAAACCTCCACAAGAGGAGTAACATTAGCCGGGATCATAGAAAACAATGGGAAATGTTCAGGGACCCAATATTCGGACCCTTATGGTACCTGGACAGACGTAGTGGTTCAAGCGTCTGTCAAAATAACCCTGCAAACATACTACACACCAATAAATTTAAATACAAACCAAATAAAACTCAGGTCAGGAATAACCTGGCCCTTCTCCGAGGGAACCTGCGTAGATATCGAAGGAGGAAATACGTTTTGGGATGTTATACCTAGAGATAATTGCCGATTCGATAATTACGACGTATTATACGAAGGAATGGGCAATAAAATGACAGATAAGCACCAACAGTATACTCAAGAAATTTACTCTTTAACTACAGACGAAATTACATTCGCTTTAACAAAGAAATCCGAAACTTTTGTATGCGGATATACTTTAATAAAAACTGAACACCCAAAACTCTTCATTTTCGAAACTTCAAGGGGACGAACTTTTGCAATAGCAAGAAAACCCGCCGTGGAAAACCTGGATATTTTCACTTATGTAAATTCAAAATTTGTCTACGTCGAAAAACATATTAGAAAACAAATCACCCAACTTTATCAAGATATTTTAATACAAAGATGCCATTTGGAGCAACAAACAATGAAAAATGCATTAACAATAGCAACCATCTCACCTGATGAATTTGCATACCATTATATGGGAGGTCCCGGATATATGGCTACAATAATGGGTGAAGTGGTTCACATCATCAAATGCATTCCAGTAGAAATAAAAGTCAAACGAACAGATGAATGTTATCTGCAACTTCCAGTTTTACGAGGAAATACAACTATGTACCTTACTCCAAGAACGCACATTTTATTAAAAAAGGGTACTCAAGTCGACTGTAACCCTTTAATCCCTCCAATGTTTCGACTAGACAAGATATGGTACAGATTTACACCATTTCCAAATACAGCAATAACACCTCCTATGATGAAACCCATGACAAAACCAACCTGGGAATACGTAGATCCAGCCTCATTAGCTACAGCCGGGATATACTCCCACACAGATTTAGAAAAACTCAGGGATCACCTAATGTTCCCCGCCGAACGTCCAGCTGTATTAAATTCTGTCGCAAGAGGAATCATCGGTCAACCAATCGCACACCAAGGAATTTCAATCTCAAATTTATTAGATGAAGCATCACTAAAAAGAATAGCTGAAACAACCTGGACGAAAATGTGGAATAGATTCTTAAATTTTGGTACAGCAAGCGCTGGATTAATTGGAATTATGTTAATTATAAAAATAATTAAATTATTCATTGATACACTTGTCCACGGATACGCACTTCATTCGCTCTACGGATGGAGCCTTTACCTGTTAGGCGCTCTCTGGGATTCATTTACAAATCTATTATTACATCTCGGACGCCAAAAGCAGAGAAATGAAGAGTCCAGTACACCCGAATCACCTCCAGGTGCAACCGCACCAGAAGAGGATCAAAAACTCTTGGAAGAAGGAAATAAAACGGAAATATATCCTACACTCCCAGGCAACAACTCCTCTACTGATAATCCTCATAATGCAACGTACTTCACACTACCTAAACCAAATTAAAAATAAAAAAAAAAAAGGGGAAAAGAGAAAAATCAACTAAAAGAAGTCCACAACATTTTCTTTTCCCCAGATTATCAAAATGAAAATCATGCCATGGGAAGATGTCGACGACAACGAGGGTCCCATCGACGGAATCCTGCCGGACACCGCTTTCTACCGTCCATTTCACCGCATGATCTGCGTTTTTGGGACGCACTACCTGAGGCCAGGAACCACGCAAATCTATTGCGAAGCATGCGTGGAAAGGAACATCGTGGACGCGCAAGACCAACTGATCCCAGTCCACGAGCACTTTCTTGTAATGCAGACCCAACACGCAAGGATAACAACAATTTGTGACCAGTGCAGAAGACTAAGTTTGTTACATAGACCAGCTCTAGCGTGCCGAGAGTGTCTAGAGGAATACCTCGACTCCAAAAATAGATTAATAAATGGCGAAAGAGTGGATGTGATAACTCAGTGGTAATTTCAGATAAGCGTATAATTTTAGTTAATAATTTTGTCAAAAAAAAAAAAAAAAAAAAAAAAACGCATATATATATTTTAGCATTCCTTTTTATTACACCGATTTTACGACGCACACTGTAAACCGGAGCCGACCATTAGAAAATTCCGAATTTTCTGAAGAATGTTTACCATTCTTCTTATTTAAGGGGAAAGGTGTTACGTCCTACAACTGCATTCAGTGCATTTGTAGACTGAAAGTATTATAATATTAACCACTTATCCCGTCTTACATAGCGGGAGGTTCTTATCAAACTTCGGTACCCCCGAATATCTTTTTATATGACAGTGCATAGGCGGCTGTCCTCTAATATACTATTCAAACAAACAGAATTTTCTCGAACATCGGCGAAGGGTAGATAATTTTTATGTCAGTACCATAGGAACACATGTTTTAGACAAGGATGACAAATGCGGTTAGATGTAGGAATTACTAAATAGTATGTAAGAATTTATCTTAGGTAAACTGCCCTTAAAAATTTTCTAGAGAAAATGTAGGAGTAGGGCAGAATTTTGTAAACTTAGTTTAGTATATAAGGACCTCAAACCTCTGTATTTTCGCTTACTCCTCTTCTGACATTCATAGAGTCCAGAAGACGTTCATAGAAGAACTCCTGTCCCTTAATAAACCAAGAATAAAAGTAAGTAAGCCCTTGGTTTTTCTTTATTCATCACCTTCCCACCCAGTTGCTAGCGCTTCATGCGCATCCTGGGTTATCTTTACCCTTTACCCAGTTGTTAGCGCTTCATGCGCATCCTGGAAAAAGGGGTCCTTTCCTCTTCTGCCAATAGTTAGCGCCTCTGATGCATCTTGGCAGAGGAATCCTATTAACTTTAATATGGATTGCTAGCACTTCATGTGCATCTCCGTATTAAAGATTTCCCTTGTTCCTCTCTCACAGATTGCTAGCGCTTCATGCGCATCTCTGTAGAGAAATTCCCTTCCTGAATTTTTTTTTGTTTTGAAAATTATTCTATAAATTTTAATGAATCATTTATATTTTAGTGGGAAAAGATAAAAGGCCCCGCAAAACCACCCGCGGAGGCAGGAGGCTTGCCTTAAAGAAATTAAATAAGGCCCTCTACGTCCCCGTCTATTTAGACTCAGATTGCGTTGTCGAAGACCAAATCGAAAGACAATTTCAACAACAGCAACAACAACAACAACAACAACAGCAACAACAGCAACAACAAAAACAACAACCACGACCTATTGTTAGAACAATCAAAACCGTTAAGATTATTCTCCGAACCCCCTGGAGGGCCCCTCGGAGATTTAGATCCATTCGGTATATCGAGAGACCCAAGTCCGTCGATATACCAAAGGGGGATCCCAGGCGGGAGCTCTACCAACATTTTGAAATTTTCGGGGATACGGGTGAACCCGTATTTATTACCAACTCCCATTTGTCAAAATATAAGCCCACGAAGGGAGGATTAAAAATTATAGACCCATTTCAATAATTAAATTATTATTATTATTATTTTGTATTTTTTTTTTTTTTTTGCAATAAATTGTGATCATTTATTTTTATCTAGTTTTCGTGTTAGTCATTAAAAGCCTCCGAAATCTCGATGCAGCTTTCTTCCCTGGGAAGATCTTAGCTACCGTTCATTCTTCCCTAAAACGAAAGCGCCTTCTGTCGTCTTAGGACGTAACATATTTCATGGCAATGGTACAATGTAAGTGCTCAAAGACAGCATTTCTGCACAGCTCGACAGCTACAATTTGACAGTTGTGTAATGTAAGAGTCAAAATGTGACATTTCTAAGCAACTGTCAGTGTAAAAGCTCCAAAGTATTTTGAAACGTATAATTGTAAGATAGAAATGTTGGATAGAAGCTTTTTGATACAATTCGACACTTATGATTTTATAGTTTCGTTATGAAAATATCAAAAAATAAGGATCGTAAACATCTGTCGATTGTAAATGTTTCATAATACTATGAAACATGTTATCGTGTAATGAAAATGCTCGAAGGGAGCATTTCTACACAGCTGAACATTATATTTCATGGCAATGGTACAATGTAAGTGCTCAAAGACAGCATTTCTGCACAGCTCGACAGCTACAATTTGACAGTTGTGTAATGTAAGAGTCAAAATGTGACATTTCTAAGCAACTGTCAGTGTAAAAGCTCCAAAGTATTTTGAAACGTATAATTGTAAGATAGAAATGTTGGATAGAAGCTTTTTGATACAATTCGACACTTATGATTTTATAGTTTCGTTATGAAAATATCAAAAAATAAGGATCGTAAACATCTGTCGATTGTAAATGTTTCAAAATTCTATGAAACATGTTATCGTGTAATGAAAATGCTCGAAAGGAGCATTTCTACACAGCTGAACATTATATTTCATGGCAATGGTACAATGTAAGTGCTCAAAGACAGCATTTCTGCACAGCTCGACAGCTACAATTTGACAGTTGTGTAATGTAAGAGTCAAAATGTGACATTTCTAAGCAACTGTCAGTGTAAAAGCTCCAAAGTATTTTGAAACGTATAATTGTAAGATAGAAATGTTGGATAGAAGCTTTTTGATACAATTCGACACTTATGATTTTATAGTTTCGTTATGAAAATATCAAAAAATAAGGATCGTAAACATCTGTCGATTGTAAATGTTTCATAATACTATGAAACATGTTATCGTGTAATGAAAATGCTCGAAGGGAGCATTTCTACACAGCTGAACATTATATTTCATGGCAATGGTACAATGTAAGTGCTCAAAGACAGCATTTCTGCACAGCTCGACAGCTACAATTTGACAGTTGTGTAATGTAAGAGTCAAAATGTGACATTTCTAAGCAACTGTCAGTGTAAAAGCTCCAAAGTATTTTGAAACGTATAATTGTAAGATAGAAATGTTGGATAGAAGCTTTTTGATACAATTCGACACTTATGATTTTATAGTTTCGTTATGAAAATATCAAAAAATAAGGATCGTAAACATCTGTCGATTGTAAATGTTTCAAAATTCTATGAAACATGTTATCGTGTAATGAAAATGCTCGAAAGGAGCATTTCTACACAGCTGAACATTATGTTTCATGGCAATGGTGCAATGTATTATAAATCCATCAATATAAATTTGGAAAACGAGGAATAAATAAGTGAAAACTAAATTCTAGTATTATAAATATTCGAGTACTAGTAGTGAGTAATATATGTCAGAAAATATAAAATATTAAAAAATTGACTATAAACTGCAGACGATAAAAAAGAACTTATAATATCGAACAACCCGAAGGAACGTATGTTGACAAAACAATAAGTCGATAAAGTATGCTATTGACTACATGAATCATGCTCCTATGTAATCCGATACAGTTGATATGAAACTGTTAATTCTTTGAACTGAGTTCTTTGTCGCATTGAATTGCACGTGTGGATGTTTACAGCATCTCCCACCTTTGTTCCTATAGATATGGACCAAAAGGAAAAAGACATCTTCTCGTGCAGTCCAGTCTTTTCCTGATTCTCTTTGAGTCGACTGTAAATATTTCATAATGCTATGAAACATGTAATTGTATAATGAAAATGCTCGAAAGGAGCATTTCTACACAGCTGAACATTATGTTTCATAGCAATGGTGCAATGTAAATGCTCAAAGATAGCATTTCTGCACAGCTCGACTACCTGCCATGTAGTGCTTAGCTACAGCATCTGCCATCTAGCGCTACAACGGACGTACTTTTACATCGATCGAGGATAAGCTAGATTTCTAGACTTAACAGAGACTAGTCACCCGTTAGAAAGCTTAACCGTGTCTGTTAATATATAGACACCCGTTATTAAGTTCAATCGTCTTTGGAACCACCTTAAGGCGAATCATAAATAAATGTCGTTATCAAAAGACACGGTAGTATCTCGAGACAAGTTCAATATGTGAATTTGGTGAGAGCACTACCGTGTATCTATTCCCGAAACATCAAGCTCTGCACACACAACAAACCGTCGAAAGATTCCGTGTATATAGAACTGAACAATACATTCATAAGCGATTTGTCGCTTCCTTCGTGCTTTTTCGTAACAATTTGTATCGCTTCGGGAAGTAGAAAGATAGAAAGAGATAGAGAATACATATGATGAAGGTATAAAAGAGAATATGAGAGACCAGTGACGAACACTATGTATATGCGTTGCGACGGCCAAAGGAGGTGGGTAACCTAAGCGATGAGTTCCTTTCTCGGAATTCACTCGTTACCATGCTCTAATTTAGGTGGTGGGAGAAAAGTTCGTGGTTTTACGCAATTCCGAAATTCGAATCGTGAGATTTGAATTTCGGAATTGACATATATTTGAATTGATTGACATATATCCTTTTGTCAACTTTAAGAATTTGTCTGGATAGTTGAGATATTGAATTATAGAAAATAATTTGTGCATTTCAGTCTTACAACATTTAATTCTTAAAATAACTATAATAGTTGGTACAGCTGAACAAAGCAACACACTGAAACTCATGTTTCGACCTGTGTCGTACTGTGTCGCTCCGTGTCATAGCTGGAACACTTTGGGCTAAGCACTGTGTAACACCGTGTTGCTCTGTGTCATAGCTGGAAAGCTCCCATTATCGTTGTAGAAGGTTAGCGTTCGTCCCGTGTATGTATTAACGACTCCACATATTTTACTTGCAGTAGCTGGAAGTTTGTGCGCAGTTATGGGTTTTGGCCAACCTCCGATTAGCTTTAAATTTGGAAATTTCATTTTGTAAATTTGATTTTTAACAAACAACACAATGTCATCATTCACGGGTGATTGATATATAGCTGTTATTCTCGTAAAATTATTCGGTAAAAACGATAGCCAATTTCAAATGAGTCGTAAATTTCATAGTTTTTCGCACCAACGTTTATGGACCACACCCATTTCCTATAGAATATGTGCATTCGCTTATTCACAATCGATAACCCATCGGCGTATTTCAATCTATGCATATTGAGACGTTTCGAGCGCCTCCTATTGGCCTTGAGAAAAGGTGGAGACGCTGAAATGCGTCTTGAATCAAGGATTCGTGTTCTGGACGGGCGTACTTTAATTTGTCCCCTTTTTGATGACGTTCCTGGGATCAGGATAGGAGATCTCCGCAGAAGGGCTTAGCGCAATGCCAGGGGCTTCTGCAGAGAATTTAAGATAGGTTTTAACTAGGTTTTAGGTTTTAAGAGTGGGCGCTCAAAAGGATAGGGTCCTTTAGGAGCCGCCCTCACCGCACGAAAGGGCCTAGTGCAATGCCAGGGGCCTTCGCGAGGTTTGGCTCCCCTATTCTCTCCTGGGATGGAATATGAGGGAAAGAGCTTCCCGAAGGGGCTTAGCGCGATGCCAGGGGCCTTCGGTTGACTCCAGAGGAGATTTTCTAATGGGTGAGTTTCCTGAAGGGGCTTAGCGCACTGCCAGGGGCCTTCAGTGGACTCAGGAGAGGTATCTCTAGGAAAAGAGCTTCCTGAAGGGGCTTAGCGCAATGCCAGGGGCCTTCAGTGGACTCAGGAGAGGTCTCTCTAGGAAAAGAGCTTCCTGAAGGGGCTTAGCGCAATGCCAGGGGCCTTCAGTGGACTCAGGAGAGGTCTCTCTAGGAAAAGAGCTTCGTGAAGGGGCTTAGCGCAATGCCAGGGGCCTTCAGTTAGCTCGGGAGGTATTTGATGGGTTTGGAATGCCAAAGGGAGCTTTCTCGCTATGCCCTCTGACGTTTATCTAAAAAAAAAAAATACTCTGAGCTAGATTTCTATCCTCAGAGTGCTCTAAGTTTCCTGAAGGGGCTTAGCGCGATGCCAGGGGCCTTCAGTCTACTTTTTATAGAGTTCTTGAATTTATGCAAATCCTGGACGCTCTGCCAGAGATTTGCGAAACTTTGCAGAGTTCCAAAAGGGGCCTGGCGCAATGCTGGGGGCCTTTGGGATCTCTTTGCGAGAGGATTCTTTTCACGATCTATTTCTGATCGAGGAAAGGATCGATCTGAATCTATGAAGCACATGTGGTCCTTTTATATCCACCCGGGGCTCGTTGAACCCAAGCTGGTGCCTACCCCTACGCTGGCTCTTCATCGGGGGGAGCTATTCCTAGAAGACGTTGACAGAAACTCGGATCTTGCTATAAGAATCCGCTCTGTGCGTCGACTAGTTATGGATTTCAACAACCGCTATTGGTTGCCCCGTGTGGATCGCAAGGACTCATTGGCTCGAATGATTCAAATTTTTAAATTTCTTATATCTTCTACGAGAAGATTCTGTAACGGAAATTTTCACTAGGTATCTAACGGCTTTTGCGCTTACGTTAGTACCTTTTTCCGTTCAGCGACAGCGCTGCCGTCTTATCTTCGCCTCAGTTCAAGCTGCTGGCGCGAAGATAAGGTAATCGTTCTTCCTTATCGATTATTCTAATCGACGAGGAAGGATCTAACGTTAGTGTTAGTAATTGCCCTCAGATAATTTAGGCGCTGCTGTATTAGGGACAGCCAATCAAGCCTCTTTATCCATCATCGAGCAAGGTGTTAGAAAATGGCTGATTGTTGTGGTTAGTAACAACTCATAACCTTTGTTATGAGCTGTTTTCTTTTCAAAGTGAATTTATATTTTATTAATAAGTTTTAATGAAAGAAAAAAAATTAAGAAAAACTTAAGTTTAGTGAGTGAGTTATAAAGAAAAAGGTGGTGAGGCTTTAAAGAATTATTTGATTTTGGATTCGGGTATTTCCTTCAAAGGGGCCTGGCGCAATGCTGGGGGCCTTTGAAGGATGGTATTTTTGGAAAAAGGGGACGTTTGAGGGACGAGGAGGGCCCTGGAACGTCACATCACCCCCCCAAAGGAAAGTGATCCTTACTAAGTGAGCATCAATTTCCTTTTATAATTATAATTGCAAAGGTTTTGAAAAAGACATGAGTAATTAGTTTCTGTGTTCAATAGGGCCAGTCTTTTATTATTTCCTCTATGGTTAATTCCCGAAGCTCATCGAATATTTTGTTTTTCTCTGCATAGGCTTGACGTCTTCTGCGTTCCATTTCTTTGGCCATTAGTTTTTTTCCTTGGGCCGATGTTGAGACTTTAGCCCTAGATCGTCGGCGTATGGTTGGATTTAATTTTATATTTACTTTTTCCACTTTTATTACTCGAGGAAGTTGTCTTATTTCTGGCTCGGAGTCGTCTAATGTGATGATCTCGGGAACCGTTTCCTCTTTAGCTGCCTGTAGAGGATTCCAATTTTTCCGTGAAATCTTTATTTTAAAATAGAAAGTGTGTAAATTTTTACCTTTTCTAAGTTCGCTATCTCTTGAATTGCCTCTATGGTTTTCCTAAGTTCTTCCTCCAAGAGGTTTTCTCTTTCTTTGTCTTTTTGAAGATTCCACTGTATCTCTGATATTGATAATAAGTCTGGGTCTACCTGACTCTGTTTATTTTTGCGGGATCCATCGCGGCTTGCGAGATGGATTCGCTTCCTTTCAGCGGGTTTATACTCCTTTGCCAGGATTGTCCCGTGTTCTTGGTTCAGAACTTCCTCTTCCGTCTGGGTTTCGGCGTTGGTTTTCATCGTCGTCTAGGGCGTCGTGAAACTTTCAAGATTCGATGTTAACTATGACTGAATTTCATTTTCATCGTTCTTTTATACTAATTCTAGGTGTTTTAATTCTTAGGATTATTAGTTGAAGATTCCTGGTAGAGTTTATGTGTTTATGTTTTTTTCTATTGGGATTTAAATTTCCCGGCGTGGTTTCGTAACGGTTATTTCTCTTATTGTGCGCTTGCGTATTTGAGATCTGGATCATTTAAGGGTCGGTAATGTAGTTTTCTTGCTGTTCTTCAAAGTTGATATGGTGAAATTCGTTGTTTCTTCTTATTATTATCGCATTTGAATGGAAGTCTAGTAGTGCATTTGTCTTTTTTAAGAAATCCATTCCAAGGATACAGGGGATAGATAATCTTTTAATTATTTGTGCCGTTAATTGAGTTTTTGTTATACTTGCTGTTATTTCTAAAAAAATCGTTTGGCTTGGCGTAATTATGTCAGGATGTACTCCCCTTAAGGGTGTTCCTTGATGAAATATCACACAATTTTTGAAGTTGTGTTGGTTTTTTTTGTAGAGTTTTTCAGCTATTGCTGTTATTTCGCTTCCTGAGTCTAATAGGGCGTAAGTTTGAATTCCATTAATTTGTATCTTTATTTTGGGACTTTTGTAGTGAGTGTCTAGTTCTTTCGTTGCTTTCAGATAATCTTGAATATATGTTTGTCTCATAAATTTTTCCATATTGATTGCTGGATGCTTTCCGTTTTGGAAATGATAATTTAGACAAGTATGTCTTGCCTTAAATAGGTGTCTTAGATGATATTTTATCCCTACTTTTGAAATTTCATCCCTTCCTAGGTATGTTTTAGTTATTTTATATGTGTTTATAGGGTTTTAAATCCTGTATGTGGTACATTCCTCTTTCAACATCAGAGTCTATTTGTTCTAAGATGTAGGTGGATGTTTTAATTCGTTTTTTAATCTTATAGGGGCCCTCGTGAAGTGCCATAAATTTTGCAATTTTCTTCGCTGTGGGATCCGATACGTTTAGTGCTCTTGCCATCACTAAATCTCCGATTTGAAATTCATGGAATTTATGTTCTTTATTATATTTTTTAGCTTCTTTTCCTCGTTTTTGCCTAATGTGTTGACGGACGAGATGAAGTTTCTGTTCATATGGAGTTTGTTGTGGTTGTGGTCGTGTTCTAAACCAATTCTTCCAAGGTCTGGTAGGTTCCTTTTTTAATTGTATTTCTAAGGGTGTATAACCAGTAGTTTCGTGATGAACTTCGTTGATGCAGGATTCTATTATGGGTAACCATTTTAACCAAGCTGAATGATTGTCTACGAGAAAAGTCCTGAAAAATCTACTTAATTCTCTGTTTATTCTTTCAACAGGATTCGCCTGAGGATGACGTATAGAGGTGAAGGTGATTTCAATTTGTTTTTTCTGCAGGGTTTCCTTCCAAATCCTAGATGTAAATTGTGTTCCCTGATCGGTGAGTATGCGCTCAGGCTTTCCATATTTTCCTATGTAATCGGTGATGAGGTGATGTAATGTTGCTTTGGTCGTTGCTCTCTTCAAGGGGTAAAGTTTTACGAATTTCGAAAAGACATCTATCACAGCAACTATGTATTTGTAACCTTGTTGTGCTGTTGGTAGTGGGCCATAGAAATCTAATGCGATTAGCTCATTTGGTTTACTTGGTGCTATTATTTGCCTTTCTCCAAAAGAGCCAGTCGTATTTATTTTGTTCCTTTGACAGGAATCGCATGTACTTAATGCTTTTCTAATAAGTTTGTGCATTTTAGGAACCTGGAAGTCATCTTTGAGGATGTAGTAGCACTTCTTTGGACCTGCGTGCCCGTATATTTCGTGGCATTCCTTCGCCAAAGTGGGGAAATGATCTTTTGGGATCATGGCTTTCCATTTATCCTTTGCTTTGACATAGACTATGTCTTGTATCAGCAGGTGTTGAGGAAATAATTCCGGATGTCTCCGTAAGTTATCTTTTAAGTTTTGTAATTCCGGGTCTTGGTCTTGTTTCTGTGCAAGGTTGTTGAAGAAATCTTTAATTTGTCTCGATAAATCCCTTGCTAGGGGATATAACCCTAAATGAAGATCCTGTTGCTTTGTGTCTTCTTTTCCGATTTCAGGACGACTGAGGAAGTCGGCAACCTTGTTGAATCGACCAGGACAGTGTTCGATTGTGGTATCGTAATCTTGAATTGCTAATATCCACCTCGTTAATCGAGAGTTTACTAATTTGCAGTTTTTAAGGAAGGTTAAAGCTGCGTGATCCGTAATTATATGGATTTTTGCTCCCATTATGTAAGTACGAAATTTTTGTAAAGCCCATACTACGCTTAGTAGTTCCTTTTCAGTTGTGAAATATCCAATTTCTGGCCCTTTAAGCGTTCTACTTGCGAAACAGATGACTTCATCTTCTAAGTCATCATTCTTTTGAAATAGTACGGCTCCTATAGCGTAGTTGCTGGCGTCTGTTTGTAGATAGTATGGTTTTTTATAATTGGGATACTGGAGGATAACGTCATCGCAAAAATTTTCTTTTGCTCGGTCAAAAGCTATTGAATGCTTTTCCTCCCATTTCCATTTAGTTCCTTTCTTTATTAATTCTAGTAAGGGCACTATGGTTTGTGCGTGTCTGTTTGTGAATTTGGCATAATAGTTCAGCAATCCTAGAAAACCTCTTAACTGTTTTATATTTTTAGGTTTTGGGAATTTATGGATCGCGCTTATTTTCTCTGGGTCTGGTGAAATACCCTTGGATGTAAGGATGTGTCCGAGAAAGCGTACTTCTTCTTTAAAAAATGAACATTTCTTGAAACTTATGGTGAGTCCATAATGTTTTAGACGAGAAAATAATTCATCTAAGTGTTGAAGATGTTCTTGAAAGCTGGCAGATATGCAGAGCATGTCATCTACGAAATTGATCACGTGGTCACCTATTCCGCGCAACACTGGCTCCAAGCCTCTTACTAAACTGGCTGTGCTTGTTTTTAAGCCGAATGGAGTTACAATAAATTCATAACACTTTCCACAGTGTGTGAAAGCTGTGTATTTTCGGGAGTCTGGATGTAGTGGAACCTGCCAAAAACTTGTTGTAAGATCCAATGTTGACATTATTTTTGCTCCTGTACACTGTTGAAACAATATTTCAGGTAGCTGCATGCATTCGTTGTCCGATAGGATTATTTTATTGAGTTGTCTAGCGTCTAAACAAAGTCTTACGCTTCCATCCTTTTTTATAACTGTTACCATTGGGTTAACATAAGGACTTGTTGAAGATTGAATAATTTGCAAGTCCAACATCCGTTGAATTTCTTCATTTACTTTTTGACGATGCGCCATGGGGATTGGATATGTTTTGGCTTTAAATAATTCATGTGGGATTATTTGTAGCCTATGTTGGTAACCCTTTAGTTTCCCCGGTCTCTTATCAAATATTTGTCGGTGTTTTATCAGTAAATTCTCAAAGTCTGATTTTTCTTCATGCGTTAAGTTGATACACGCGTTAATTTTTTCCTGAATTTCCTCATTTGTTGGTAGATTATCCTCATGCTGTTTCTGTACCCGTTTTATCTGAAAATCTTCCGTTTCTGTTTCCAGACTTAGGTTTAATTGCCGTTGTAAATTTTCATCTTCGACATTTAGCTGATTGTGACCTAAATCAATTACAGATTTGATTTTACTCAGCAGATCAATACCGAGGATACATTTTGTGGTTAATTTCGGTATAATTCTTACAGTAGTATTGCAGACGGGTAACGTAGGAATTGATCCTAGTGTGGACTTATTCTCATTGAAGAAGTTTTCTGATATGGCACAAACCTCACTTCCAGTGTCTATGAGTGCTTTTACTGGAATGCATTCTATTGAAATGTTCGCGTATGGACATTTCTTTAATTCAGTTCGTATAGGGTGTGTGTCTTCTTCAAGGAGTTCTTTGCGAGTATCCGTCCCAATTCTTAGCGTTGTCTTCGCGTCTTTTGTTATAGGGACGTTTCTTGAGACAACGCATATTCGTTTCCCTGGTCAACTGATGTTGTGGCTATTTCTTCAGGTTCAAGATCTTGTTCCTCTGACAGTAATCTTATATTTCTATTGTATTCATGTGCCCTTTTTATCTCTGGGCCCTTTTTGACTGGAGGTTGTGCTTCTCGTGATTCCCTTTTTTCCGTAGTTTTAACATTGTTCCTATTGTGGAATGTATGATCGGCCTGATAAGCTGGTTTTGTTTCGTTCGGCCGGGATTTGGTTTCAGAGATTTTTTTGTTTTCCCATGGTCTGGCAATTGGTTCTCTTCGATAGTTAAGGGTGCCTCCTTGATCAAATCTCTCTAGAAGGTCAAGAAAATCATTTATTCTTTTCAAACCTCTTGCCAGAACTGCTGTGCGGATGTCTTCCGTGAAATGCCTGGCCAATTTTAAGACGATGTGTTCGTCTGAAGGTGTTTCTGATAGTTCTTTGGCAATGGTTATCATTCGTAAAGCATATTCAACTCTAGATGATCTTTTTGATGCATCATAGAATCCGAATTCCAAATCTTCTCGTACTTTGTGTTGTTTTTCATCGTTCCAGTATCTTTCTTTAAATGATTTACTGAACTCTTCAATGGTTTCAACCTCTCTTTCTATTAATGACCACCAATCTCTTGCCGATCCTGAGAGTCCTTGAGAAATGATAGTTTTTATATCATAGTGTCTGCCTAGAGCTGCATGGTACCTTTTTAAATCATTCAGGTATCGTATTGGTCTTTCAGATGGAGCATTTTTAAATGTTGGCAACGTAAGTTTTGGACTTCCCCACATTTTATTTTCATTTGTTGGTATATGGGCGTTGGTTGTATTCATTGTGCCGGATTCTCTGGTGCTTCGGCTTAGAAATCTCTCTGGATCCCTAATGGGGGATTGCATTTCCGATAGTATGTTACCAATGTCCGATCGGTATTCAGTTTGATATTCTTGTAATGCCTTATTAATTTTTTCTTCTAGGTTTCGTTCCGATCTATGGACTTTTACGTCAATCGACTCTTCTATGTATTTTAAACGGTTGTCTAAAGATGCGAACATTTTCCTGTTTTCTTCTTTCATCTGTTGAATAAGTTCCATAACTGTAGTTTGTTCTCGTAGTTGCCTTCGTGGCGTAAAAATTTGTCTTTGCGGCATGTGAGCAGCAAAGGCAGGCAATCTGCCTGTAGTCTTTTGAATAGAGATTTCTGGACTTGACGTATATCCTTGTGCTTCTTCGTTATCCATGATGATTTATTTTATAATTCTTTTTATTCTTTTTATGGTCAATATTGAAATTTTATTTCTAAAGGTAGTATAGAAATTTTTAAAGAGATTTTTAATTATGTAATAGATATTAAAGATATTATTAAATCGAATTGGGTAATCAAATTTGCCCGTCCCTGTTCGGGCGCCAATGAGACGTTTCGAGCGCCTCCTATTGGCCTTGAGAAAAGGTGGAGACGCTGAAATGCGTCTTGAATCAAGGATTCGTGTTCTGGACGGGCGTACTTTAATTTGTCCCCTTTTTGATGACGTTCCTGGGATCAGGATAGGAGATCTCCGCAGAAGGGCTTAGCGCAATGCCAGGGGCTTCTGCAGAGAATTTAAGATAGGTTTTAACTAGGTTTTAGGTTTTAAGAGTGGGCGCTCAAAAGGATAGGGTCCTTTAGGAGCCGCCCTCACCGCACGAAAGGGCCTAGTGCAATGCCAGGGGCCTTCGCGAGGTTTGGCTCCCCTATTCTCTCCTGGGATGGAATATGAGGGAAAGAGCTTCCCGAAGGGGCTTAGCGCGATGCCAGGGGCCTTCGGTTGACTCCAGAGGAGATTTTCTAATGGGTGAGTTTCCTGAAGGGGCTTAGCGCAATGCCAGGGGCCTTCAGTGGACTCAGGAGAGGTCTCTCTAGGAAAAGAGCTTCCTGAAGGGGCTTAGCGCAATGCCAGGGGCCTTCAGTGGACTCAGGAGAGGTCTCTCTAGGAAAAGAGCTTCCTGAAGGGGCTTAGCGCAATGCCAGGGGCCTTCAGTGGACTCAGGAGAGGTCTCTCTAGGAAAAGAGCTTCGTGAAGGGGCTTAGCGCAATGCCAGGGGCCTTCAGTTAGCTCGGGAGGTATTTGATGGGTTTGGAATGCCAAAGGGAGCTTTCTCGCTATGCCCTCTGACGTTTATCTAAAAAAAAAAATACTCTGAGCTAGATTTCTATCCTCAGAGTGCTCTAAGTTTCCTGAAGGGGCTTAGCGCGATGCCAGGGGCCTTCAGTCTACTTTTTATAGAGTTCTTGAATTTATGCAAATCCTGGACGCTCTGCCAGAGATTTGCGAAACTTTGCAGAGTTCCAAAAGGGGCCTGGCGCAATGCTGGGGGCCTTTGGGATCTCTTTGCGAGAGGATTCTTTTCACGATCTATTTCTGATCGAGGAAAGGATCGATCTGAATCTATGAAGCACATGTGGTCCTTTTATATCCACCCGGGGCTCGTTGAACCCAAGCTGGTGCCTACCCCTACGCTGGCTCTTCATCGGGGGGAGCTATTCCTAGAAGACGTTGACAGAAACTCGGATCTTGCTATAAGAATCCGCTCTGTGCGACGACTAGTTATGGATTTCAACAACCGCTATTGGTTGCCCCGTGTGGATCGCAAGGACTCATTGGCTCGAATGATTCAAATTTTTAAATTTCTTATATCTTCTACGAGAAGATTCTGTAACGGAAATTTTCACTAGGTATCTAACGGCTTTTGCGCTTACGTTAGTACCTTTTTCCGTTCAGCGACAGCGCTGCCGTCTTATCTTCGCCTCAGTTCAAGCTGCTGGCGCGAAGATAAGGTAATCGTTCTTCCTTATCGATTATTCTAATCGACGAGGAAGGATCTAACGTTAGTGTTAGTAATTGCCCTCAGATAATTTAGGCGCTGCTGTATTAGGGACAGCCAATCAAGCCTCTTTATCCATCATCGAGCAAGGTGTTAGAAAATGGCTGATTGTTGTGGTTAGTAACAACTCATAACCTTTGTTATGAGCTGTTTTCTTTTCAAAGTGAATTTATATTTTATTAATAAGTTTTAATGAAAGAAAAAAAATTAAGAAAAACTTAAGTTTAGTGAGTGAGTTATAAAGAAAAAGGTGGTGAGGCTTTAAAGAATTATTTGATTTTGGATTCGGGTATTTCCTTCAAAGGGGCCTGGCGCAATGCTGGGGGCCTTTGAAGGATGGTATTTTTGGAAAAAGGGGACGTTTGAGGGACGAGGAGGGCCCTGGAACGTCACAATATCTATCTTTGATCCTTCGATATCAGGTGCAAATTTCCTAGGAGGCCTGGCGGGGGTGGTGGTGGTGGTAGTGGAGAAGTGAATGGTCCGCCTGTTGATCATTGTTTCCATGTTTGATCTCTTCGTTCCATAGAGATTTTGAATTCCAAGGATACCATCCAAGGCCGTTGACATTCGGAAGCGTGTACAATGCGTACATTATGGCATTTTCATCGGCGCTGTGTGCCACACCAATAGCGTGCCCTATTTCATCCACCAACACGGCGAAACAACTAACTTGATTTTTATCAGCAGGAATACCATCTCCCATAAACCAATTCTCTTCTTCGTATATGTGAATTTCCGTTGCATTGGTTGTACAAATAAGTTTTAGGATACTTTTACAAAAATTCAAAATTTATTTCTGAAAGAACTACAACACGTTTATTGATCAAAATAATCTCCGTTACTTTGAATGACCTTCAGCCATCGGTAACTTATTTTCAGGTAACTGACGGATGCCTTGCGCAAGAAAAGTTTCATCTTGTGAGGCAAGGAAGTTATCGACCCATTTTTACACTTCTTCGAACGTTTTGAATCGTACATCCGATAATTCATTTTGCATTTTCCGGAACAAGTGAAAATCTTTTAGGGCTATATCTGGCGAATACGCCGGGTGTGGTATCACTTCCCATCCAAGAGCCATTAACGTATCCTTGACCGCTTTACGAACATGAGGCCTGGCGTTGTCATGGAGTAGTTTTACTGGACGTTTTCCTTTGCCAGTAAATGGACGTTTTTGTTCAATTTCTTGATTCAATCGTATTAGTTGGTGACGATACCGATCTGCAGTGACTGTTTCGCCAGGTTTCAGAAGTTCATACAGCAGTATACCTTTCATGTCCCACCATATACGCAGCATAACCTTGTTACAGTGAATATTGCGCTTCGGTATCGATGTCGTTGGTTAGCCTGGGTCAACCCAATGATATTTGCGTTTCGGATTGTCAAAATATATCCACTTTTCATCGTCGGTCACAATTTTCCATAGAAAAGACTATTTACATTGTTTGTTGTAAAAATTCTAACATATCTCAAGACGGGTATTTTTATTTTCTTGAGTCAAAAAGTGTGGCACCCACTTTGTTCCCTTTCGAATCTTGCCCATTGCTTTTAAACGCTTGGAAACAGTTTGTTGAGTTATTCCAAGCTGTTTTGCAAGTTGTTTTTCTGTCTGGCAAGAGTTTTCGTCTAGCAACGCTTGCAGTTCCTCATCATGCACCTTTACAGGGGCCCCGGTACGTTCACGGTCGCTAACGTCAAAATCACCTTCTTTAAATCGCTTAAACCAATACTCACGTGTACTTTTAAATACAGCGTTTTCACCAAGAACAGAACGGATCGATTCACATGCTTTCCTAAAACTTTTTCCTTGATGGAATTCATAACGAATGTAATGTCTAACAAATAACTTATCGGTCTCCATGTTTAATTCATAAAATTTCTTGTGACTCCCTTGCGCTTCGATACTATATAATGAGCGCTACCATATGATATGTGAGTGGCAATTTTTAAATACTATGAGTTCTTTTCATGACACGAAATGCGTGTGTCCTGAAACTAATTTGTACATCCAATATTTCCCTGAGCATGTGGATTGAAAGCGTGAGCCAATACTCGAACTTGACCATCAAAATTACTCTTACATTTACTTCCATGACTCATTTTTTCAAATCGATGAGCACGACTTTTGTAGGAAATAACAATGTTGGCCTCACCACCGCGACGTTCGGAAAGCGTAAGTGGAGAATGTTTTACTCAAACGGCAAAGGCTTTTTTCGTCATTTCGATGGTCTCGGAATTGGGTGAAGTGAAACGCCACGTCAAATGATTGGTATTCCACTTTTTTATCGAGAGTTCATAATTTAGAAAATCGTATTCATTGCCACAACGAGGTATTTGCATTCTCTCAAATGTCTCTTGATTTAATATTCCATCCACGGGTAGTTTATTGTATTCTTGACACAACGACACGGCATTTTGTATATTCACATCAGTTACTTTGTAATTTGAATAATCACCTCCTTCATCACCATTATTATTATTATCAATTAAATAACCATATTTTCGTAGGTAACCAATAACTTCGGTTAGGTTAATTTGCTGTACCATTGTTGTTGTTGTCGATAGCAGCAATAGTCGACGTAGCAGCAATCACAAACAGATACAATGACAATAATTGAAGAAAATTCAAGCGAGCGTCCATTGCGAAAACGCGTTCAAAGGGACATTGATGCTTTGAGTGATTAGTAAGGGTGTTTATTACTATTTGTCATCGTCATCATTATCATCATCATCATACGCTACTGATATAGAATATAATTTTATTAGATTGAAATTTAGAAATTTCATTCCTCGGAGCATTGTGTTCGTATCTAACAAGGAAAGGTCTCCAACCCGACCTCATCGATTTCAATAATTTTTGGACATGTTGTAGTACTCGAAAAAATAAGAGACACGTATTTTTTTTTATCTGCTGACATCCACTTTAAAGGGGTGAAAACCACCCCTAAACTTTTACCCGAAAATCGTTTTTTTTTATCATATCTCAGCTTCTAATTAATATTAAAAAAAAAGAAAGAGGAAAATATTTGTCGTAAGAAGTCGAAGATATGAGGTGTGTTTATGGGGTTGCAACCCTTATTTTATATTTCAAGAAAACTAGATTTTTTATGCTTTTTTCCTTCCAAAAAACCAGGGTATGAACTATAAAAAATAAAGAAAAGCATTTCCGTTTACTTTATTGAATATTTCAGTTGTTGTGTTTCAGGATTTTTTACGCGACTGCCCCTGTATACTGTAAACTACCCCTTAAAGTAATACATCACATGTAAATGATGAAAAAAATTTTTTTTTCTTGCAATTTATTACACGTGAAAACAGAATGTATTCTTACATAAAAAACAATCATTTGATAAAATTTTTTGCAATATAGTAGTATAAAAGGGGTGATAAAAGTCACTCCCAGAAGTGAATTATTCAATATAACTCGATATTTATTAATATTTTTTAATGGAACTGATTGAAAATTCTTTTTTAAGGGAAGATTTATCCCTTATCCTTTATTTATCTCTTATCCCTTATTTATCCCTTATCCTTTTCTTTTTATAATTAAGTTACAGTATCTTAATTTTCAAAGTGTTGACAATAATGGTTATCTTCCAAAAAGTGCTCAAAACATAAAGACTTCTTACACCAACCACATCGTATAACAGCAATATTGTTACATACCTCTATATCGCACCGTACATTGCAAGAATCCCCGAAAGAGAACTCAACAGGATTTTCAAATTTATCTGGTTTTATGAAATTTATCTATTTTTATGAAAAACCAGATAAATTTGAAAATCCTGTTGAGTTCTCTTTTGGGGATTCTTGCAATGTACGGTGCGATATAGAAGGATGTAACAATATTGCTGTTATACGATGTGGTTGGTGTAAGAAGTCTTTATGTTTTAAGCACTTTTTTGAGGATAACCATTATTGTCAACACTTTGAAAAGTAAGATACTGTAACTTAATTATAAAAAGAAAAGGATAAGCGATAAATAAAGGATAAGGGATAACTCTTCCCTTAAAAAAGAATTTTCAATCAGTTCCATTAAAAAATATTAATAAATATCGAGTTATATTGAATAATTCACTTCTTGGATTGACTTTTATCACCCCTTTTATACTACTATATTGCAAAAAATTTTATCAAATGATTGTTTTTTATATAAAAATACATTCTGTTTTCACGTGTAATAAATTGCAAGACAAAAATTTTGTTCATCATTTACATGTGATGTATTACTTTAAGGGGTAGTTTACGGTATATAGAGGCAGTTGCGTAAAAAATCCCTTCGTAAAAAAAGATAAATCTTCCCTTAAAATAATTTTTAATCAGTTCCATTAAAAAATATTAATAAATATCGCGTTATATTGGATAATTCACTTCTGGGGGTGACTTTTATTCACCTCTTTTATACTACTATATTGCAAAAAAATTATAAAATGATTGTTTTTGATACAAATTACAATCTGTTTCCACGTGTAATAAATCTCAAGAAAAAACAAACTGTTTCATCATTTACATGCAATGCATTACTTGTAACCGGGGAACCTCGGGATCGGCTTCCCGGCACAAAAGGGCACCCTTACCGAGAGTTACCAAAGCCAGAAGGGCGCCAGGGACTTTTGACCGCTTGAAAGTCCTAAAGAACAATCCAAACCGACCCAAAGCTCTAAACCCAACTCCGACTCTCTCTTTTACCTCCGGGACGTGAAGGTTCCGCCACAACTCCACCGACTGCCAACCTAACCTGAAAAGGAAGGGCTAACCCACGGGAAAATCCCCCAAATGAATAAAGCCAAAATGCGTGATAATAAAGACTTTAATAAAAAAAAAAGAAACAAAGACTAATATTAAGAATGACGATAACGATGAGGGCAGCCCTTGGGAGATAACCCTCACTAAGCCCGATCCGATTCCGCCACGTGGTCCCCAACTGGACCCAACCAAGACGAGGTAGCGAAACCGAAAAGAGCCGATTCGAAAGCAAAAAAACAAAAGAAAATGCCAAAATAAAGAAAAATAAAAGGGGTTCTGTGACCCAACCTTATGAGAAAAGAAAAGGGGGAAGCCAAATCTTTATGGGAAGAAAATCCCGAATCCTATCGCGATCTATCGGTCTCGGAAGGAGCCGAACCAAAATGGCCGCGGTGTTGGCTGACTGGAAGGACGGATACTTCCACCAACCAATGGCCCTACTCCGAAATAATCCAAGATAACGGAGCTTCAAATAAGTTGAAGCTCGCTCGAAATACTAAGGCCCGCGGGCACTCACCAATAAAGAAAACCAAAAATTCCAATGGAAAATTCCCAAATCGCTCCTTATATTTCTGTTCGTCGTCTGCACGAGGCGCCGTCCACAGGAGAAGTGATCTCTCCTCGGTCTCCTTCTTCGGGGTGCGGCGACGCATGCGCGTTTCCGTTCCGAGTAGGTAGTGGCCGGACAGTGCTGCCACTTGGTGGAAATTGGTACTAGATAGTCCCCCTGATTCCGCAGCTCCTCGAAGATCCAACGCGTTGATCGATATCGTTCTTTTCCATGGTGAGTGCCCTAACGCTTGGTAAATACCTGATCCATGCTTTTGTCCAATTTCGCTCTAGGCTTCCCCCAGTGCGCCAATCTTAACTTTCTTATATCTAGACTTAACCTAAGCTTAGCCTAAGGGATCTAGCCCTTTACATAAGTATTTTTCCAACATACAAACCAATCCAACCAATTTGACATCTCCTCTGGACGGGTATGTTCCGAAAAATACTTTTGTAACGTGACGTGCAAAACGCCACGTTACATACTTTAAGGGGTAGTTTACAGTATTTGGGGGCGATTGCGTGAAAAATCCTGAAACACGACAACTGAAATACTCGATAAAGTAAACGGAAATGCTTTTCTTTATTTTTTTCAGTTCATACCCTGGTTTTTTGGAAGGAAAAAAGCATAAAAAATCTAGTTTTCTTGAAATATAAAATAAGGGTTGCAACCCCTTGAGTCATAAACACACCTCATATCTTTGACTTCTTACGACAAATATTTTCCACTTTGTTTTTTTTTAAATATTAATTAGAAGCTGAGATATGATACAAAAACGATTTTCGGATAAAAGTTTAGGGGTTATTTTCGCCCCTTTAAAGTAGATGTCAGCAGATAAAAAAAATACGCGTCTCTTATTTTTTCGAGTACTACAACATATCCAAAAATTATTGAAATCGGTGAGGTCGGGTTGGAGACCTTTCCTTGTAAGTTTCACATTCTCCTGCTCAAGAAATGCCGCTCGTATACAACTTTCATCTGCCTTATTCCGCCGCTTTTGCATTACTGAAGCAGTATTAATATTGTCTCTAACGATAATTTTCTTCGATATCCTTTCACGAAAATCACGATAATTTTCATTAGGATGAGCTGCTGGAACGAGATCGGCAAGTAATGTTAATGGATTTTTCGGATATAGAATAAATGGTCGTTGTCGTCGTCGTCGTAAACCACTGGTGGAATGAGGAGACAGCCGTTGAATTATTTTGTTTAGTCAAGTAAGAGAAATAAGTTTCAGTGTATTGTCTGGTATAGTATGCAAATGTACAATTTATGGCAATATGGTTTAACTGCAGATAGACAAAATTCATATTTCTAAACTTTTCACTTATAGGTAACATAAAAACGAAATCCAAACGATAAATTCTAATCGATCCCTTTGTATTGTTACGAACCAAATGGCTCATTATTAAAATACTTCCTTTCGTTATAATTTATCATAAGATCTATCATTAAGTTATAAGCAATCTCGAAGCAAGCATGAAACAGTCAAGAGCACATCTTTTGCAAACGCAGCACATGTGTCATACACCTCTGTCGTTCACCTCCAGCGTAGTCACCTGCTTATCTACAAAGAATATAAAAACACACATGTACACTTCATGTACATGTGCCCCTCAGAAATTAATTATTAACTTTTCGACCCCCACTCAATTTGACTGTATAAATATCAGACAAATCATTACTTTTCAGAGAGTCTGTCACGTCCGCTAACCGTTCGTCTTTGCACGACTATCTTCTGCTGATAGCTTATAGACGTAACGCACCCATAGGGTAGGTACACTTGGCACACATAAGAACGTCACGTGTACTGAGCATTATCTATTGTCAGTCTTCCTGTTGGACCCGTGCAAGGAAGAACCTATTAGGCTGCTGACCGCTTAGTAAAGCCCAAGCTCCTGAGGAAGACCTACTCTTTCACTCAAATTTCATTCTTTTCTATTAAATTCCAAAAGTCGATCATAAAGCAAGAAACGGGACTTTTATTCTTTGTACGCATTAGGAAACAGAATATAAGTCATAAGAGTCAAATCATCGTAATTACGATTTATCTGTATTATTCACAGTTGTAAGTTTCAAGAATAATAAATACTAATAAGATATTTAATCAAAATTAAACCCTTATCTTAGGAATCATGATTTCAATGTTCTAATCACTTTCAGCAAGGTGTACTTTAAGGAGCAAGTATCCCGCCACCCGTATTCCTTAGCCGCTCAAGTAATACGTGCATGGTCAGTCCTACTATACTCCGAGATATCTCATACGGAAGAGTATCGCTTACGCGACATCAGAGTAGAGGTTGAGCATATACGCACCCACTCATATAGAGTCGTTACGTAACAGTATTGTGTACAGCTGAGAAACACATTTATATTTCGACCGGAATTTCCCATAATCCTTTTCACATGGCAAATAGTTTCCCCCCTTTTTTTTTATATCTTCTATTCCTATTTTTAATTATCGTATCCTTCTTTATTGCGTACCATAAATACTCAGTACTGCCATAATTTACACAGCGAAAGGGTCGCTCCGGTACCGTAATATTCTTTACCTGCACCCTGTTTGCCTAATAAACAGCACCGTGGGGCTGAAAAACCACCCACAATTTGGCTTCACCAATGAAATCCTCGTTTGTAATATTACTCGTGAAATTTTTGTTGACATCCAATAGAAACACAGTTACAAGAAACGCCTACATAGCCACTTAGTAATTTTGAAAGTTAGGTGGTAGCGTGGGAGCTTGTCGAAAGGGCAGAATCTTGAGAACCGCCATAGGTTAATGAACAAAGTATCCAAAAACCGCCATAGGTTGTGAATTAATTCTAAGTGAGTCTTGAGTTGCTCTCGAATCACCATTCGACACCCCAACTCTAGACGAAACAGTCGCTTGCATCTGTCTGTAGATAGAATGTTTTCCTGTGGTTAGGATGTTGCAAGATGACTGTGTCGCAAAAATTCCGTTTTGCGGCTTTAAATGCCTGATCATGGTGGTCCTCCCATTTCCATCTGGTACCCTTTCTTACCAGGTCCAGGAGGGGTACTGTTGTATCGGCATGTTTGTCCGTAAATTTTGTATAATAGTTCAATAAACCCAGAAATCCCCTCAACTTTTTTATGTTTTTAGGTTTTGGGAGGTTGTGGATTGCTTCTATTTTTTCTGGATCTGGACGTATGCCGTTTGGAGTTAGAATATGCCCCAAGAATTTGATTTCCCTCTGGAAGGAGCATTTCTTGAAACTGATGATGAAACCATGATTTTGAAGTCTCTTAAAGAACTTGTTGTGGTGCTCAAGATGTTCTCGAAAGTTGCTGGTGATACATAACATATCGTCGACGAAGTTGATGACGCGATCGCCAATGCCTCTCAGGACAGGTTCGAGTCCGTGCACAAGACTGGCTGTGCTCGTCTTCAGCCCGAATGGAGTGACGTTGAACTCATAACATTTACCACAGTGCGTGAATGCTGTGTATTTTCGAGATTCCGGGTGTAATGGAATTTGCCAAAAACTCGTCGTTAAGGCGGTTTCCGACAGGTTTATGGAACTAGATATCCGCCGGTCCCCCGCTTGCAAAACACCCGCCAACATTCAAAAATTGTCAAATTGTTTTTTGGCCAATATATCGTTACTACTTATCAGATTCTTTCGAGTTAATGACCGATAATCATCAAATATATAATTATCGGTGCTGAATATAATATTTTTCATATGCACACAAATATTTTATAATTTATTTACTTACGCAATTCGATTTCTGAGAAGATGACAGTTCACGGATCTTGACAGTTCAAATATGTAACGAAAACACAATAAATATCACTTTTGGACACTGCAATTCACAACCACGACAACGTGCCACGCTTGGCAAATCGATTAACACCTAATTTGTGTTAAAAAAATCGCGGGAATTGAATAATCCTTCTTCGGTCGGACACGATGTGGCGACGTAACGGTATCGCCTTATCCTGTGCAGAAAATCAATTGACAGAAAAGCCCTTTGTAGTATAAAAACCTGCCCACAGGTGGTTCTGCAATGCTTTTTTACTGTCAAGATTGACCAAATTTCTGAAATCTGCTTTATCGATGTTCGAATTTCATTTTCGAAGATCGTCCCTCAATTTACCCACACAAAAGTTACCCATAGAGAGTTGGAGGCACGTTATTATCTTCCGCGAGATGATTCTCGAATCGCTGCTTACGAATCTGAAGCAAATATTAAAAAATTTGAAATTGCGGACCCAGTTAGGCGAACATAATATTAAAGAATGTAATATTTAATATTTAAATAAAAATAATGTATGAATTTTAAAAAATTGCAATTTTTTTGTATTCCCACTTTCACCTAAATAATTGTAGAAGTGGTAGTAATACTAGTATCTTTTACTATTACTAAGTAATAATATTTTGCTTATTATGTTGATACTATTACTAGTACTACTAATTTATTATCTGACGATCATAATTGTAGTAATTCATCAGAATTCTCATTATGATCTCAATTATAGCAACTTATGTAACTCATTATAATTATAGTATTGTGATATTGGCAATAATAGAATAAGACAAGTGAAAGACGAAGCCTTCCATTCATTTTGACAGATCTGTTTCATCCGCCACCGTGTCAGGTAAGAAAATTCTGATTTTAAATTTGAATGGGTCACCTCAAAAACGTTGTAAGGCACAAATTGCACAAAATATGCAAAATGCAAAAAATAACCTAATGGTACTACAATAATTGTTTTAAAAAATTTGTACTTCACAACGTTTTTGAGGTGACCCATTACCCATTCTATTATTGCACCATCAGGTTATTTTTTTATTTTCGGCGATTTTGTACCAATTTGTAATTTGTACCTTACAACGTTTTTGAGGTGAACCATTGAATTATTCTTTTTTAATTGTTTAATTTTTTTATTTTAGGCAAACCAGACGTTTCGGCATAAATATGTGGCCAACGCTAGAGGAGGCGCACTGTTCGCGGCGCAGGCTGCAACAACAACAGCAACAACAACAACAACAGCAGCAGAAACAAGAGCAACAACAACAGCAGCAACAACATCCGCTGCCGCCGGCCCAGGACGCCTTGCTGCACCAACAGCTGCTGGATGTGCAAGGAATGTTTGCACAATTGTTGGTGCAGCAAGACGCAGAAGTTCACCAGCAGCAGCATCAGCCCCAACAACAGCCGCCGCCTGCCCAGCAGGTGCAGCAACAAGTGCTGCAAATGCAACAGCTGTTGCAGCACTTGCTGCAGGAACAACGGCAGCCTACCCAAGAACAGTTGCTGCAAATGCAGCAATTGTTACAGCAAGTGCTGCATTTTCAGCAACAGTATGCTGAACGACCGCTGCAGGCAGCGGCCCCCTCGGAGGCAGCAACGGCAGCAACACCAGCAACAACAGCAGCAGCAGCAGTTGCAGCAGCATCTTCAACTGCGGCAGCAGCAACAGCGAGCACGGCGGCAGCAACAGCAGGCACGGCGACAGCAACAGCAGCAGCAGCGCCGATCGGCCCACGAGGAGTACGTTCGGAGGCGTCAGCAACTGCGGCGACAACGAGAGGTATTTATTAAATTTATACATAATCATTTTGTTAATTAAAAATTTGAAGTCTCTTCCCTCCTAAAAAAAGTTATTCAATTTAATTGAATAAAATCAATTAATTTGAATTATGAATTACAATTCAGATAGTACTATTAGAAAGTAATTAACATATTATGTTTATATAGAAAGTAATAAGAAGTAATATAATAAAAAATATTGAAATGCATTTAACGCAATTACGCTTATACATATAATAATAAATTGTTTTCAATAACGTAATTTATAATTACATTCTATTGTCTTTAATCGATTTGAAAAATTAATTAATTTTAATTAGAAGATTGTGCACGGTTGTTAATTAAAATTAATTGTCTTAAAACTAATTAATTAATTAAGACTAATGCAAATGTATCGCAAATAGTTTATTAAACATATATTGTATAAATAATAACAAAAAGACGTAACTCAATAACAAATCTCAATAACTTATATGTGAATCGCTTTCGTTGTGTTTTTTTTAAACAATATTTTAAACTGATGCCAAAATTAGTTTTCTTCACTAATAAAAATCTCGACATCATTGAATGAGATATCACTTCTCGTATCATCGTTAGATGATATGTTTACAAAATTAGATTGCTGATTAGCAATATTAATAGATTCATCTTGAGATACTGTAGGACTTGCTGTTATTGGTACTTCTCCTTTACTCTTTTTCTGTGTAACACCTAAAATAAAAACCAAAAATTAACGCATTAAATACAAATTAGATTACTGAAGTAGAAAGTGTATTTTTTACGTTGTAACGCGCTACGGAATCTTTCAAACGCGGTGGTGCGAGGGAGAAACGTAGCGGGTGTACAAAAGAAAAAACTTCACAATACCTTTGTTTTTGTGTGAAATCTTCCAAGTTTTATTGTCCTTCTAAGTTCTATGGTGACGAATGATGTGTGTGGGTGTGTGAGTGTGAGTGTGTCTGTCCGTCAGTTGTGGTTCCGGAATCCGCTGGATGGAGGCTGGACTCCTTCGGGAACTCCTTCGGCTGGTCTATGTTGGTGTTCTAGTGATCCGAGGAAAAACTCCTTCCGGTTACACGTCGTCCTTCGGAAGTGTCCGGTGTCCTGGAGTCCGTGACGACCGGCTGGTCTCCTGCAGGGTGTGTTCGGTCTTCGTATTTTCTCGTGTGCCAGGGCAATTTGCTCCGGGCTCCTCTCCGGTTGTAGTGTGTGGGTGTTTGTCTTAGTTTGGTAATTTGCACTGAATGTTGCGTGCACCACTAGTCTCCTCAATCTCTTTTCTTTCCAGGACCTCTTCCGCGGGAAAAATCCTTCCGTGCTTAATTAATTTCAGAGGCGAAGTGAGTATTCCAGATTAGGCTCTCGGTGCTTCCCTGCAACCGTGATCACCCCCCCATATCCGGAGAGTACCGCGTTCGGAGACGGCCCGATACCCTGGAGCAACAACGGTAAACTTATGGCCAATGAAATTTTACACACGGAGCGAAACGATATGGCTTCTCTCAAGGAGCTTATCGTAGAAAAACAAAAAAAATGGAGGACAAGATTGCAGACATGCAATCTCTCATTAAAGCGGTGCTCGACGCTATAAAGAAGCAGTCGAACGTCAACAAGACGGTGAAGGACGGCCTCCCAGCCCTCGTAGAACATCTCGAGGTGCTGAAAGAGTGCCCTCTAACGCAGGCGCACGAGCTCTTAAACCGCCCCGGGATGATAAAGACCGCCCGCCGACGAGCTCTAACATCGGAGAGTCCAGGCATAGCGGATCCTCTACCTTCCCCATCTACATCGGGACAGAAGAGGGTCGCATCGAGTCCACCGACATCACTGGCACAGGGGAGCCAGAAAAAACCGAAGAGCAATCCGCCTCCGCAATCGCAGTGGACGGAGGTGGTGTAGAAAAAAAAGAACAAAAAGGGTGGAAAGGAGGGAAAAGGGGCGAAACGGAAAGAGCCGGCTCCCCAACGGCAGAAGAGCACTGTGACTCCGACATCAAGGCGCAGAAAGAAACCCCCAACGAGGCCAGACGCGATCGTCCTGCGACCAGCGAAGGGCAAAACCTATGCGGACATCCTCAGCGCTGTCCGCAAGGAGGTTAAGCCTGGAACATACGGGGCCGATGTCCGGACAATACGGCGTACACGAGGGGGCGACGTCCTCGTCGAATTGAAGAAAATGTCGGCGGACTCCCGGTCGACGTTTTCGGAAGCGCTGAAGGTGGCAGCAGGGGACGATTGCAGCGTCAGGGAGCTGATCCCCAAGGCAAGCTTGGAGATCAGAGACCTGGACAGCTGCTCCACAAAAGAGGAGGTCGAGGCGGCCATAAAGAAGACCCCCGGGGAATTCAAGGGTTCCCGCCAGGTGAGACTAACCCGGCCGAATGCACGGGAACAGGTCACTGCCATCGTGGCCATCGATGAGGCAGGGGCCAAGACACTGTTGAAGTCACCTCGGGTGAAAATCGGCTGGGTCAGTTGCCGGGTTAGGAGGAGAGTCGAGGTTGCCAGATGCTATCGATGCCTCGGGTTTGGCCACCAGAGCCATCGATGCACCGAGCAGGACCGGAGCAAAGTCTGTTACCGGTGCGGCGCGAAGGGACACAGGGCCGCAGACTGCACTGCCAGCCCGATGTGCTTCCTCTGCGCCGAAGTGGTGGGCAAACCTGATGCCCGCCGTCACGTCGCCGGTTCCGGCCTCTGCAGCATCTTCCGCGAGACTCTGGCGCGAAATAAAAGATAATGGCAACGGTACTGCAGGGCAACCTCAACAGGAGTCGGGTCGCCGACGACCTCCTGTCCCAGATCCGTGTCGAGAAAGCCGCTGAAATAGTTATTCTCAGCGAGCAATATCGGAACAGGGAAGGGCCAGGATGGTATTCGGACACCCTTGGCACGGCGGCGATCTGGATCTCAGACCGGCGACGCTTTCGCGTCGCTGACCACGGTTCGGGAAGAGGATTCGTTTGGGTGAGGTGCGGTGACGTAACATACGTCAGCTGCTACTTCACGCCGAACGAACCAACCGCGGCTTCCAGGCGAAACTCGACGAGTTGGAAGACGCTGCTCGGACCATAGAGGGCGAACTGGTAGTGGCCGGAGACTTTGACGCGAAGACTGTGGAGTGGGGCGAGACCTGGCCAGATTCCCGGGGTGGACGAGTGCTGGACATGGCGTCCAAACTCGGGCTGGTGGTATTAAACACCGGTTCGACGTCCACCTTCCGGAGGCCGGGCTATAGGGAGACCATCCCCGATATCTCTCTGGCAATGGAAAACTTGGCATCGCGCATCGAGGGCTGGATGGTGATCGAGGACTTTACAGCCAGCGATCACCAATACATCACGTTCCGCGTATGTGAAGTAGCTCCAGCCCGGGCCAGAGCATCTCAAGGTCCTGCGAAGTGGAATGTCGCACAGATGGAAATCCAGAAGCTGTCTCCGGCCCTATTACGCAGCCAGCGAGCCCTAGACGGGATCGAAACAGATGCCGATTTGCCCGCGCACGCTGAACGTGTAGTGGACGTCGTCATGACCCACTTACACCAGGCGTGTCGGGAGGCCGTGCCGAGGGTAAAGGCCCGAGGTACCCGACGTCCTGTTTACTGGTGGACGGACGAAATTGCGGCGATGAGGCGAGAGTGCCTCCGGACAAGGAGACTCGCTCTCCGAGCTCGGCGCCGCGATCCCGACGATGTCCCGAGCACCGCCGCATACAAGGCGGCGAGGAAAGTGCTCCGTCGGACCATCCAGAAAAGTAAGCACCGATGCTGGAAGAAGCTTGGGGAGGACCTGAACGAAGACCTATGGGGATTAGGGTATAAACTGGTCCTCCGCAAATTGGGAGCGTTCGCAGAGAGCGCCCCCACGGACGCGGAAACCATCGACAAAATAGTCGATACCCTTTTTCCCGTCCACCCCAAGCTTCCGCGCCGTCCTCGACCCCCAAAGGAAGCACTGACGCCCCTCTTCACGTTGGAGGAGCTCAGGTCCGCGACGCGGTCCCTTAAGAATAAGAAGGCGCCAGGTCCTGATGGCCTGCCAGCAGAAGTGCTCAAAGCCGCAGTTGAAGGGCATCCTGAGCCCTTCCTGGCCATGTACAAGGCGTGCCTACGAACGGAGGTATTCCCCGTTCGCTGGAAACAGGCGCGACTCGTGCTGATCGACAAGGGCAAAGCGGGACCGGTAGACACTCCGTCATCTTACAGGCCCCTATGCATGCTAGACGTAGCCGGCAAACTCCTGAAAAAGCTTCTTCGACCTCGCCTCCACGCCGCCATCCAGGTGGCCGAAGACCTTTCCGAAAGACAATACGGCTTTCGGAAAGGGAGGTCGACGATTCACGCTATCCAGGAGGTAGTCGAGGAAGCTAGGAGCACGGAGCAGGGGAATCACTTCTCCCGTCCCGTCTGTCTACTGGTCACCCTGGATGTGAAGAACGCCTTCAACTCGGTGCGGTGGCGCGACGCGATAAGCGCGCTGGAGCGGGACTTTCGAGAACCCGGATACCTCCTCCGAATACTGGAGGATTACCTGAAGGACCGGTCCTTGGAATACACCACCGCGGATGGTCCGGTGAGCCGTGAAATCACGGCTGGGACGGCCCAAGGCTCCATCCTGGGTCCCGACATATGGAACGTGACGTATGACGGGATCCTACGGATGGAAATGCCGGAGAGTACATTCCTGGTTGGGTACGCAGATGACATTGCCGCAGTTATCATCGCTCGTAGCGTTGAGGCGGCACAGATGCGTCTCAATCAGGTAATGCGCCGGGTCCACTCTTGGATGGGCGAACACAGCCTGCAGCTGGCGCTGGCGAAGACCGAGATCGTGCTCCTCACCAAAAAGCATATCCCACTTATACGGGATATGCAGGTAGGAGAGGCGGCAGTCCAGACTAAGGCGTCCGTAAAGTACCTGGGGGTGAGTCTTGATTCAAGGCTCACCTTCGAGGAAGAGATAAGACGGAGAGCAGATAAGGCGGCTCTGGTGACGACATTACTGAGCAGGGTCATGGCCAATATTGGCGGCCCCCGACCCTGCAAACGTACGTCTCCTCTTACGCACCGCCGAATCCATCATGCTCTACGGCGCCGAAGTCTGGGCCGGTGCACTCCGGTACGATGTATACCGGAGGCGCATGGCCGGAGTGCAACGGAGAGGGGCCCTCCGTATCGCCTGCTCCTACCGTACGGTCACGGAGCCCGCAGTACTGGTTGTGGCCGGCGCCACGCCCATCGACCTCCTCGCACAAGAGAGTATGTCCGTCCCCCAGGAATACCCTAAGGTGGACAGGGAAATTGTAAAGCGTCTTGCCAGCGCCCGCAGCATGCAGGCCTGGCAAGACCGGTGGGATGAGGACCAGCGGGGAAGGTGGACGGCGAAGTTTATCTCTCAATTATCCACCTGAGTAAACCGTCAGCACGGCGAGGTAAATTACTACCTCACTCAAATGCTGACGGGACATGGGTACTACCGGGCCTATCTCCATAAAATAGGGAAGGTCCAGAACCCGAGTTGCCCATCCTGCGGGTCCCCCAGAGACGATGCCAACGACACGTTCTTCCAATGCGAGAGGTGGAATACGTGGGGGACACCTTTGGAGGTAAAATTCGGGAGCATAACCCCAGAGACCATCATCGGGGTTATGTTCCTGAATGACGAGGCTTGGGCGGAGGTAGCGACCGCTGTAGAGGCGCTCCTCCATCAAAAGAAGGCTATCCTAGACAGGTGGGACGCCCCCTAGAGGGGGCTAAACTAATCAAGCGCCACCCCGAAGTAATGCGAAAGCGGTTCCGGGGTGGCCCTGGGAGCCACGGAGGGGGGTTTTAGCCGGTAGGGTCTAAAGACGAGTCCGGCACTCGGAGGCCTAATCAGCCTCCGGCAGTGCGTAAAAGCATTTCCCCCCTCCTATTAAAAAAAAAATTGCTATTGCTATTGCTATTGCTATTATTATTATTATTTTTTTTTAAGGAGGGGAAAACACTTTATGTGCCGTCGGAGATGCCTCCCCCGGTGTGTGGGACTCCTTGGCACAGGTCCCCCCCCCCCCCCCCTCTCCCCTCTCCTCACCACACCTCATTCATTCGTCTCTTTCATACTTTCCTCACTTTCTCGCTCACTCAGGCATCCTCCAGGCATCCGTCGTCCTTTTTCGTCTTGAGTACGTCCGTCACGTACGTAGTCACGTCTCTCCATTTGTCTCTGTCCCGCAGCATTCTGTCGACGACGTTGTCCGGGCTGACCGGCCCAACGTTCATCTCTAGAAGCCGCCTTCTGTCGGCCCAGCGGTCACACCTGAAAAAGGTGTGTTCCGCGTCGTCTCTGTCCCATCCGCAGTACCTGCAATGGGGAGTTTCAACCTTACCCATTTTGTGCAGGTACTGCCGGAAGTATCCGTGTCCGGAGAGGAATTGTGTTAGGTGGAAGTCCACCTCGCCAAAGCTCCTCTCCTTCCACGGACGTATCGTCGGGATCAGTCGTCTCGTCCAGGCTCCAGGCACGTCCGTCGTCCAGCGTCTCTGCCATTCGTCGAGCGTCCTGGTTCGTTCGTCTACCGTGGCGTCGACTCGCCCCAGTTCGGTCCTCCGTTCTCATATCCTCCTGCACTCGAGTGCAAGGAGGTCTATGGGAATTACCCCCGCGATTACAACTACCGCTTCAGCCGATACCGTGCGGTATGCACACGCGATCCGCAGCGCACCCCTTCTCTGCACACCGGTAATGGCTTGGCGGTACTGCTTTACTTTTAATGCGGAGGCCCAGATCTCTGCTCCGTAGAGGAGTATCGAGTGGGGTCACTGTCATCAACAGTCTACGTGTGCTTGGTCGTGGTCCGTGCGTGTTGGCCATGAGTCGGCTAAGAGCTTTGGTCTTCTCCGTCGCCTTCTCTATGGCCCTCTGTATATGAGGCCAGAAGGTCAGCTTTGTATCCAGGATGACCCCAGGTACTAGACTTCCCCTCTGGTCTCGATCTGTTCCGTCTCTATGGTCATCGGCACGATCGTGGGGATCCGTTTCCTTGTCAGTAGTAGCAGTTCCGTCTTGTGAAGTGCCAGTTCCAGTCCGTGTTCGTTCATCCACCTGGTCACTTGTCTCATCGCCTGGTTCAACTTGAGTTGGGCTAGGTGTGAGTCCCGCTCCATGATGACGACCGCCACGTCGTCAGCGTAGGCGATGAGGGAAGTGTCCAGGGGCATTTCCAGTCTCAACAAACCGTCGTACAGTACGTTCCAGAAGTCGGGGCCGAGGATCGATCCTTGGGCTACGCCCGCGGATACCACCCTCTCTCTCGTACCCTCGTTCGTCTCGTACGTAATCCGTCGGTCTCTAAGGTAGTCTTGTACAACTCGGAGAAGGTAGGGGGTCGCCGGCTTGATAAGGACCGCGCTGCTCTTGGGCCTAGGCAGCGCGCGCTCCTGCGCCTTTGCAGAAGCTTTGCCCTTTGGTGCCTTGTTTTTAGGCGTGGCGTCCGTTTTTGGTGGAGTCCTGTCCTTTTTCCGTTTCAGTGTCGTCCACGTCCCGTCGGTAGCGTGCTGTCCACTTGCTCCCGCGGCAATGTCCGTCTCCGGGGTCGTCTGGTCGCGCTTGCCTTTTGCCTTTTTAGGCAAAGCCGCTTGCGCGCCTGTCAGCCGTCCCTGTCTTTCTTTTTCTCGTTCACTCAGCCCCACCTCGGTGGCTTCGAAAATTTCTTTCATATTGGTTTTGATGACACTACTGATGTTTTTTTTAAACGTCAGCTTGTGCCATCATCCCCTTAAGCGTTTCTTGTATGAAGAGAAACAGCTCCCGCAGCCTATCTTCTTCGCGTCTGACCTGTCGCGCCGCGCTGAGCTCCGCAGCTGAATCCACGCTTTCCTGGCTCGATATCTTCGCGGGGTAGGTGAAAGCCGAGAATTAACCGGACCTCATTCTCGGCGGTGTTCGTGACACGGATCCTCTCTTCTCGAAGGGGTTGTGCAACGACTACTCGGGGCTGTAAGGGCAGCACGAGCCTGGAAGGGGCTCGTGGTCTTACCGGCCCTACGAATCCCGAGACAGAAAACCCCTCTTCGACTTTCGCCCCAACTGCATCGACAGTTGGACGGAATAGCTGCCGCTGGGTTTTCCCCCTCTTGGGATTCCTCCCAAGCAGCGTACAAAAAGACGCGGCTCCTTTTTAGCTACCGAAATATTACTACTCTATTTATTCCCTAACTGCAATCCGACCCGCTCAGTTCAGGGCTAATTTGTGGACTCTCAGGTAGCTACCAACTGGAATAAATAGTACTTATTTATGGTAAGACTATAAACGAACTATAAATATATTTCCATGATAAAGAATTCTACAACTAATACAAAATGGGTGCTTCGAATCTCTTTCAGACCTTCAGGCTGCATTCATCCCAATCGCAATAAATCGCATCATCACAAAATCATGACTCATTCGTCGTCCAAACAAAGCGCGGATCCTCTCATACTTAAATCTACAGTTATTCTTCGTCTATAACGCTCAACAGCTGGTAATCGACATTGACGTCAGAATCGAAGTACTCGCATTATAGAGTCTCTAAGAAAGTCTATTTTGCTACTTATCAACAGCTGATCGCTCCAGGTACGCGCTATCCCCGCCCGAAGTACGGCTGTCTGTCTTCGGCACACGCGGCGTAGATTGGCTCTCACCGTCCTTCTCTATCTCCTGGGTCGGCTCGTTGATGACGTCACTCCCCGTAGACGGATTCGTTCCCTTGATACTTCAGTCCACCTCGGGTCCCGCCGGCGTCTCGTGAATCCGCCGGATGCACGGCTAAGAGAAGGGGCGACGGAAGCCCTGCGTGTTCCGTCCCCCAATTGCACTCGAACTCGGCCTGTTGCACTCAAACCCCTAATCAGGATGGACGCCCTGATTAGGGTTTGAGAATTCCTACTGGAATTCTTCGGCCTCTGAGTTCTTCCACTCTTGTCCCGGTCCCGAGTCTCCGAGGGAATAATACTACCCCGCTACGATTTTTGGAGGGCTTACACCACGGCCTCCAACTAATGTCCGGAACTCCCTGAACTCCACTGTCGAGGTTTTGGACTAGCCTACGCTCGTCCCGAATGCACTAACTGTCCCGATATTTTACGCCCTCCTTGGTCTCTCCGGATAGGCGGCTCCTCACCCTCTTCTAACACGTCACTCACTCCACGGGTAAGTCCCAATCTAATATATACAGGCTGTCCAAAAAGTCCCGGAACACCTTAATAATTTTCCAGGTAAACTGATTTTGGACAAGGTCAAGGTCAATCTAGAGGTAACTTTTGTCAAGGAATTTAATAGTGACCTTGGATTTGACCTTGGGTTTGACTTTCAAGGTTATTTCAAGGTCAACTTTGTTTTTTCAAATAGGAACCCCTATTTTTGACAACGGAAATCGAAAGAGCAGAAAATTTTACGTCCAAACATGTACTCAAGTCATGGGTCAAGGATGACCTTGATGGTCACACAAGGTCATTGAACCACGAACAAGGTCCGGAAACCTCTTGGCATAGGAAATTCTCAATTTTTGTACCACAGAAGCTATTACCTTTATCAAGGTGCACGGAGCGGTGACGCTCTGCACGACCTTGACGATGCCCTTCAAGGACATTTTACTTTGAATTTTCTTATTTACTTTTAGCATTACCCAGGAACAACGACGTGGACGTAGTAAAATCTGTTCCCTTTGGGGTGCTTGATTAACGTGAGTCCCCTTGCCTCTCACGATTGGGGTGCTTGATTAGCGTGAGTCCCCTTGCCTCTCACGATTGGGGTGCTTGATTAACGTGAGTCCCCTTGCCTCACTTGGACTGCAATTTTTTACTTTAACTGCTCAAATTGAGCTATTTCTCTAATTGCATTAAAGTAAATAAAATTCATTTTTTTCTTTAAAAATTTAATTAAAATGGATAAATTGAAGCTTTATAATTTTGAACGTGATTTTGAACTGGAACTTAAACATGTATTGAATTTAGAGATTAGTTTACATACAAAATATTTCTATTAATTGAAAGTACCATTAATAAGTAAATAAGCAGTAGAGCTTCAAAATAAATTACTATTTTAATTTTTTTTTAAACATTTTTCTCCGTTCTAAGTTTACGCTCTTCACTGTGATAACAAGATCGGATAGTTTTTACACTTGATCGTATTAAAATTGTTTCTTGAAATCTTGATCACTGTGATCGGCGTTTGGGTAAGGTTTAATTTGTTAGATTAGTCAAAATGAATCGACTTAATGAAAAAGAACGAATATCACTTCTTATGATGAGAGGTCGGGGCGAAATGGTACGATCTGTTAGGGGAGTAATGAATCTTTTCAATGCAACTTTTAGAGTTGCTAGAACTCCAATATCATTTTCAACGGTGTCAAGAACCATTACAAGGTTTAATGATCACGGTACTATCAATGATCTACCTAGACCAGGCAGACCAAATTCAGCATCAAATGAAGAGACTTCATTAAACGTTATGCTATCAATCATTGAGGACCCACATAATTCTATTCGTAGGGTTAGTCAAGAACATGACGTTAGCAAATCGTCAGTACATAACATATTAAAAAGAGCCAAATTCCATCCATTTAAAGTTAATCTGGTTCATAAGTTGAATGAAGACGATTTCGATCGTCGTGTTGAATTTTGTGAAGACATAATGGAACGCATAACTGAAAATCCTGAATTTTCATATAATATAGCATTCTCAGATGAGGCGACTTTTCAACTTGATGGAACCTTAAATAGGCATAACTGCAGATATTGGTCAGATAATAATCCTCATTGGACTAGAGAAGACAAATCACAATATCCACAAAAATTAAATGTTTGGGCTGGAATTCTCAACAACAGAATCATAGGACCTTTTTTTATTGATGGTAACTTAAATGCACAAAACTATGAAGATATGCTACGAAACCAAATAGTTCCTGCAATTAGAGAAATAGCTGGGGCCAACTTTGAGAATACATGGTTTCAACAGGATGGTGCGGGACCCCACTATGCACGACACGTTCGTAATTTCCTAGATGAAGTTTTTTTCAATCGATGGATAGGGCGGAGAGGTACTATAGAATGGCCAGCTAGATCACCTGACTTAACACCTCTTGATTATTTTTTTTGGGGTTACTTAAAAGATAGGGTATACAAAACAAAACCTCAAAATTTAGACGAATTACGGCAAAGAATTATTGATGAATCAGCGCTTATTCCTACGGAAATGATCCAAAACGTAGTTGATGCTTTTTACCACCGGTTAGCTTACTGTCAAGAAGTAAATGGAGGTCAATTTGAGCAGTTAAAGTAAAAAATTGCAGTCAGAGTGAGGCAAGGGGACTCACGTTAATCAAGCACCCCAATCGTGAGAGGCAAGGGGACTCACGCTAATCAAGCACCCCAATCGTGAGAGGCAAGGGGACTTACGTTAATCAAGCACCCCAATCGTGAGAGGCAAGGGGACTCACGCTAATCAAGCACCCCAATCGTGAGAGGCTAGGGGACTCACGTTAATCAAGCACCCCAAAGGGAACAGATTTTACTACGTCCACGTCGTTGTTCCTGGGTAATGCTAAAAGTAAATAAGAAAATTCAAAGTAAAATGTCCTTGAAGGGCATCGTCAAGGTCGTGCAGAGCGTCACCGCTCCGTGCACCTTGATAAAGGTAATAGCTTCTGTGGTACAAAAATTGAGAATTTCCTATGCCAAGAGGTTTCCGGACCTTGTTCGTGGTTAAATGACCTTGTGTGACCATCAAGGTCATCCTTGACCCATGACTTGAGTACATGTTTGGACGTAAAATTTTCTGCTCTTTCGATTTCGGTTGTCAAAAATAGGGGTTCCTATTTGAAAAAACAAAGTTGACCTTGAAATAACCTTGAAAGTCAAATCCAACGTCAAATCGAAGGTCACTATTAAATTCCTTGACAAAAGTTACCTCTAGATTGACCTTGACCTTGTCCAAAATCAGTTTACCTGGAAAATTATTAAGGTGTTCCGGGACTTTTTGGACACCCTGTATAATGTAAGGAAACGATTTGCGATATGTGAAATTTATGTGCGAAAATGATTTTAACTTTGACAAATACATATTTATGATATAGACATTTTATGTAACTCATTGAAAATTGCATTTTTATTTCCTAATATGAGTGGGAAATAATTTTTCAAGATATTTAGTACTAGAATAGAAAGAAAATGATGACTTAGAGTAACCTTTTTCGGTGAAACTTCTAGAAATTTAGTTCCTATAATTATTCTATACAAAAAAAAAAATGAAAATTGTTTGTAAAACTTATGCTTCGGAAAATTATTAAGTATTCCAGAAATAAAAATAGTTCAAAACTTAATTTTTTAACGTTTTAAGTATGTCTTGAAATTTATGGTAGCTCTAAATAGAAAAATTATAACGTAATATATATTTTATAATTTATATTTTCAAATATTTACAGTTTTCATATTTCCAAAGATAAATTTTCAAGTTTCTAAGTTTCCAAACATATCAATTTAAAAGTTTCTACAAACATTAATTTCAAATTATCAAAGTTTCAAAAGACACAAAATTCAAAGTTTCCAAATACACAAATTTCAAAGTTTCAAAGTTTAAAAAGATCAATTTCAACGTCTCAAATTTTCAAAAGACAAAAAGACAAAATTCAAAGTTTCCAAACACAAAAATTTCAAAGTTATCAAAAATATCTATTTCAAAGTTCCATATTTCCAAATATTTACAGTTTCCATATTTCCAAAGATATAATTTTCAAAGTTTCTAAAAATATCAATTTTAAAGTTTCAAAGTTTCAAAATTCCAAAAGACAAAATTCAAAGTTTCCAAGGACACAAATTTCAAAGTTATCAAAGATATCATAAAGTTTTTACAATTAAAAGTTTTATAAGATAAAGTTTTTACAAAAATGAATTTCAAAGTATCAAATTTTCAAAAGACACAAATTTCAAAGTTTTAAAAGACACAAATGTCATAGTTTTCAAACATGTCAATTTCACAGTTCCATATTTCCAAAGATATAAATTTTCAAGTTTCAAAGTTTTCAAACATGTACATTTCAAAGTTTTCAAAGTTTCTAAAAATATCAATTTCAAAGTATCAAAGTTCCGAAAGACACAAAATTCAAAGTTTTCAAAGACGCAAATGTCATAGTTTCTAAAGATATCAATTTCACAGTTCCGTATTTCCAAATATTTACAGTTTTCATATTTCCAAAGATATAAATTTAAAAGTTTCAAAGTTTCCAAACACATGAATTTAAAAGTTTCTACAAATATCAACTTCAAAGTATCAAAGTTCCAAAAGACACAAAATTCAAAGTTTCCAAAGACACAAATTTCAAAGTTTCAAAGTTTAAAAAGATCAATTTCACAGTTTGAAATTTTCAAGACACAAAATTTCAAAGTTTTAAAAGACACAAACGTCATAGTTTTCAAAGATATCAATTCCACAGTTCCATATTTCCAAAGATATCAATATTTAAGTTTCAAAGTTTCCAAACATAAATTTCAAAGTTTCTGAAAATATCAATTTCAAACTTTCCATTTTCCAATATTTACACAGTTTCCAGATTTCCATATTTTCTAAGCTATAAATTTTGAAGTTTCTACAAATATCAATTTCAAAGTATCAAAGTTCCAAAACACACTGTTGGAAATGGGTTTATTTAAATAAGATACTGAGGTTTATACTTTTTATATAATAATTCTTTATTATACTTTTTCTAAAGAACTAACTAATGCAATGGTCAAAAAAGGATACGGTGATTGTAATCTGAGTATAGATGATAAATAACTCTTTTCTAAATATCCGAGGCCTTATCGCTTCTTTGTATAAACAAACAGCCGAATGCGAGGGAATATATAAATGGATGAATACAGCATCTCTCTTCATCAGAATAAGAGACTAATAGAATAAAGATTAATTTTTGTATTTGCTTTTACAAAGAAAACCTAACAGACACAAAATTCAAAGTTTTCAAAGACACAAATTTAAAAGTTTCGAAGTTTAAAAAGATCAATTTCAAAGTTTTAAAAGACACAAATGTCATAGTTTCCAAAAATATCAAGTTCACAGTTCCATATTTCCAAATATTTACAATTTTCATATTTCCAAAAATATAAATTTTTAAGTTTCAAAGTTTCCAAACATATAAATTTCAAAGATTTCAAAGTTTCTAAAAATATCATTTTCAAACTTACTATTTTCCAATATGTACACAGTTTCCAGATTTCCATATTTCCAAAGATATCAAGTTTCCAAAAATAACAATTTCAAATAGTCTAAAGCAGTGCTCGGAATTAGTTGCACATTTCGGCCCGATTCCGGAGTCACCGCCTACCATACCCCTACCAACGCTGTAGTCTTGACGACCGAGCAGCCGGTCGAGCGCTTGACATTGTTTTTCAGGGGCGCCCTATGATAAATATGTTTGGGTCCATCCAAATTTATTAATATTATGTTTAGACCTTTAAACACATTTTATATACACGTACACTACTCACAAAAATTAAGGGATATTAAAAAAATTCCAAATTTTTGGGTGATTTTCAACAGGGGATAACTCAGGGAATAATGGTCGTATAATAAATTTAAAAAAAGGAAATTGTAGCCTTAAGTCTCTAGTTTTTGAATTTCAGTAGTAATTTTTTTTAATATGAGCGGTTCACAAGTGATCGTAACAAAACCAACGGAAAACAAATTTTTCAAATTTTTTGTCATCTACAAAACGGTCTATGGTCTTGAAAAAAAAGTTTTGGTTACGGTGGCGTAAACCGTTTTGTAGATGACAAAAAAATTGAAAAATTTGTTTTCCGTTGGTTTTGTTACGATCACTTGTGAACCGCACATATTAAAAAAAATTACTACTGAAATTCAAAAACTAGAGACTTAAGGCTACAATTTCCTTCTTTCCAATTTATTATACGGCGATTATTCTCTGAGTTATTCCTTGTTGAGAATCACCCAAAAATTTGGAATTTTTTTAATATCCCTTAATTTTTGTGAGTAGTGTATAATAATAATAATATGATATAATAATTACCATTTTTTCAATAAGTTTCCACATCACCCAAGAGGTATTATTGTTGATGCGTTTTTTTTAAAGTGGTTTCTCCTATAGACCTATTCCACTAAACGTTAATAAAATCGTTATTAAATACATGCTGCTCGGCGGGAAATTTGAAATCAAATTATAAGTATATCAATTTTGATTTGATATTTTGGGTCGTTTGCACGATTCTACAAGGGATGGTATGTCCACAGATAACTTAGAAGAATTAGTACGAATCAAGGAGGATAATGATGCATCGCTTAAAGAAGAACATTTCTCCGATTTTATATTCTTCATTTTAGAAAATGAGCATTCGCACAAGTATGTGGACCCAAACATAGAAAAAATTTGAAGACCAAAATTTCGGAGAAGTGGATAACACGATGCATCTAAAAGTTTGAAGAATTCAACTCCCTTTTCTAACCGTGTTTTTGAAGAAATGTCATGTTGCAAATCGCAAAGTTCTGCCTGAAATTGTAGGCTTTGTTTTTCGATTTGCACAGTGAGAGGATTCTCAAAAAGAATTAAATCATTTCTTAGCGTTTCGAAGTCTTTGAAACGCGTATCAAATTGATTTATTAGAGAATCAATTATATTCATATGTTTTATAAAATTACAATTTGTGCCGTATTCTTCAAAGAGAATCTGGCAAGAGGGAAAAAAGTGAAGAATATTAGTTTCTAGTTGACATTTAAATAATATCAACTTTCTGCGAAAAGAGTCGACATGACTAACCAATTGAGAAATCATCTGATTGGTCTTTTGCAGCTTTAAATTAAGAACATTTAAATGGTTTGTCATGTCAGTTATGAGAGCAAGCTCGCAAAGCGAGTGTGCATCCTCGATAAAAGATTTAAATTCTTCATATTTTGCAGGAAAATTTTCTTGCAAGAAAAGGAAGATCTCTTTTCTTATTGCAAAGAATTTTTCCAAACATTTTCCTGCACTGAGCCACCTAACTTCACAATATAAAGGCACATCTGTGTATATTGCGTTATGTTCCTGGAGAAATTGTTGAAACTTTCTGTGGCTAAGAAATTTTTGACCACCCTTAATAATATTGATAATTTTTGACACAGTTGTCATTGCTGTGGATAATTTCACAATTTTCCCACATAACGCTTCTTGATGAATTACGCAATAAATGACAGGGAACGTGAAACCGCGCTGCTTTATTTGACCGAAAAAACCATTCTTTGTGCCAATCATCGCTTTTGCGCCATCGGTAACGATAGCTGAACACTTATCAAAATTTATATCAAACTTTTTTAAAGTTTGATCAACGGCTTTGAAAATATCAACGCCTGTAGTTCTGGAGTGCAATGGAACGAAATCTAAAAGCTCCTCGACATATGAAAAATCGTTTTGCACGATTCGAGCAAAAATGCTCAATTGACTTACATGTCGATTATCGGTGCTTTCATCGAGACATAATGAATAAAAGGAACAAGATGCTAAGAGAGCTTTTAATTTGTTTTCTAGAGAAGAAGCAATATCTGCTATACGGGATTGTACTGTTTTGTCACTTAAGGGAATGCTAGCAGCTTCTTGAAGAGTCATTGAATTTCCAAATGACTCTACTGCTGCGATGAGGCATTCCTTTACAAATTTTCCTTCGCAAAATGATTTTGAATTTTTTGCTGTTAAGCTTGAAATTGCATACGAAGCTTTAAGAGCTTTTGCTGAAGATGTAGCATTTTCGTTATTCGAACTACATCCTTCTCGATGAACCAATTTTAATCCTTCGATTAAGCTAAATTTCTCCTCGTCCACATACTTCGAGTACTCGTGCGAATGCTTAATTTTGAAATGCCTAAGCAGAATGTATTTTTTAACAATACTGGGCTTATACCCACAAAGAAGACAAACGACTTTGTTATCGATAGGCGTGAAAAAGATTTCTTCCCATACCTTGTCGAAATGTTGGTCGTACCTTTGCTCGATATCCATTTTTTCAAGAAAGTCTGGTCACTTTATATCACGAACGCGATATAATATAACGACGTAACTTGTAAATAACAAACGCGAGAAGACTGCTTTGAAACAAAAGTCGGTATACGTCGTGAAATAACAAAACACGTATGCCAATTTTTATTTCAAAACAGTCTTATCGCGTTCGTCAAATCATTTCAACGTGACCAGATATCGCGTTCGTGAAATAAAGTGACTAGACTTTCTTGAAAAAATGGATATCGAGCAAAGGTGCGACCAACATTTCGACAAGGTATGGGAAGAAATCTTTTTCACGCCTATCGATAACAAAGTCGATTGTCTTCTTTGTGGGTATAAGCCCAGTATTGTTAAAAAATACATTCTGCTTAAGCATTTCAAAATTAAGCATTCGCACGAGTACTCGAAGTATGTGGACGAGGAGAAATTTAGCTTAATCGAAGGATTAAAATTGGATCATCGAGAAGGATGTAGTTCGAATAACGAAAATGCTAC
>CATKWD010000193.1:0-88904 GCA_949825005.1 Gasteruption jaculator
ACGTCATCCTTCGAGCCTTACTTCAACGATCTCCAGCCGAAAATCGTCCTAAACAAATTGGCGACATCTGGCAGGACTCGTAATCAATGATAAGTGGTCGATCACCCGCTCTATCATGATACGGCTGCCTTATCGACCTAGATCCTCTCCTGCCGGAAGATATTAGAATTAAGGAACGATAAAGGTGCGTAACCCCGAAGACATTTTGTCAGTCGTCCCGGAAAGTTTGTGAGTGTCACTGGGAGAGAACGAACGAGGACAGATAACGGGAGTTAACACTGATTTTCCTCGAACGAGAGAGAGAAAGAGGCCCAGTGGAGAATACGAGATACTTTGGTTCCGGTGAGTGCACTCTGCATAATTGTTGGGATTCGCGGAGGTCTTCGGGGTTTCCACCGAGTGCACGGAAGTCTCCCGCACGTGGTGGATGGACGTAACCGCACGCAGCGTCCTTCGTGGTTAGGGTGCGTCCGGTAACTGATTCGGGCGACTGCACCAACTGTTTTGTTATTCAACTTTATTAAGACTTGCATAAATGTTCTAATTGTCTTGAAGATCGCTTATAGCGAGAATTGTTGTAAAGTTGGCTATTTAGAAAAGTGGTATTTTGAAGCCAAATTATTAAGGGCGAATTATTATTATGGTTATTTGTCGAAGCCCGATAAAGATTCAACTTTGTATTTATTTCTTTTTATTCATTAAATTCTTATTTTCTTTTATATATCTATATTTAGTTTCAAGTTTCTTTAGTATTTCTCACCAGACCCCACGTTTCGTTCCCCTCCCCGACAGGAGTTAGCCTTGCCGGTAAGATTTGAGTCTTCCTGGATCCTTTGAACAGAGTAGAGATTTTGATTCGGATAGCCGAATCTGGCGCCCAATTTTTCATATAAGAATCCAGGAAGCCCAAAACTTATCCCTGAACATCCAGGCCATTTAGACCGGTTGAGAAAGAATATTCTCACAAATGGCGCCCAACGTGTAAAATAAAAGGGCTAAGTGAGAAAACTAAGAAAATTTCAAGTTCGAATTTTCCGGAATTTAATAATATATAATAAAACTAATATAATTTGGAAAATTATTGTGTATTGCATGTTAATTTATTGAATTATGGGAAAATTCTGCATTTGATAATTGTTGTATAACTAATTTATTGATTTTTCTTTAATAGGAACATGAGAATATTTAATGTGTTATTTAATGTATTACTACAAAATTTAAATTATTTGTGGCGTGATTAAGTTATTGATTTTGTCATTTGGAAAAATTTGATGTGTCATTAAATTATTTAAATTATTTATTTTATGAAATCCGAAGAGTGTGAAGTTAATGAATTCTTTTTTTTTGGTCAGAACAATTTTGAAAGTTAAGGATAGTAGTAATAATCGAGTATTAAATCAAAATCAAAGCGGTCCGGTAAAGTGAAAAGTATTGGTAGTAGCTACAAAACAAAAGATTTAAGTATAATAGCAAATACTATAGAGGGATTAAGTACGCTAGAAGAATAATCAAAATGGAAATGTCGCTAGAAGAAAAAGTCGCGAACTTGTCTACAGAAGATCTAGAGAGTAGATTAGAAGAAATAGGTGTTCCTATAGAAGGAAATAGGGAACAATTGGAAAGTGCCTGGATTAAATTTTGTAAATATAGAGAAACTCCAAGGATGAATATAAATCCATTCCGGCAAAATATTTCAATAGTTCCCGAAAATATAAATACACCACCTAATATTAACTTTCTAGATTCATTTAATAGAAGCGAAATTAGAGATTTTAATTTTCGGTTTCCATTTGATTATAATTCTGAAAATTCTGGTAACAATCCACGAAGTAACTCAAACGCGTGGGATGTTGCTAGAAAATGGAATTTGAAATGTGATGGAAAAAGCAAGGAAGAAGCAGACGACTTTTTATGGAGACTAGAATCGTATAAGAGATTTGGTAAATTGTCAGATGCCGATATTATTAATGTTTTACCATTCATGTTAAAAGGAATGGCAAGCCAATGGTACAGGGTTACAAAACACGATTGGACAAATTGGGAAGATTTCTCTACCCAATTTAGAAAAAGGTTTTGTGACCAAGAAGAAGGCACATCTAAACTAACTCATTTATTAAAACGCGTTCAGGGTAAAAACGAACGAATTTCGGATTACTTGACGAGTATAAAACTGTTGCTCAAGCAACTAAATTTTCATTTACCATTAAAAGAACAATTGGATATAGTTTATGAGAACTTACAACCAGCATACAAGCTTTTTATAAATAGAGACGAATTTTGGGATTTTACAAGATTTCAAGAATTAGGACTGGCTAGGGAGCATATAGTTTTGAAAGTATATCCGAATACAGAAAACGTTAATAAAGGAGTTGGTAAAGATAGTAGTAAAATATCGGTAGCTGCAGTAGAAAATAGTAGAATGAATCAAGCCTCCACAAGTTATAGCAAACTGAAACTGGAGGCAAAACCAAGTACATCTAAATCAGAAGTAAAATCGTCTGTGCTTCCGGAAGCAAATAAGACAAGCACATTAATTCCAAATTCTAGAACATCATTTAAATGTTGGCAATGCGACAAAGAGGGACATAGTTTTGCAAAATGTTTCCAATGGAAAAATAAGAAAATTAGAAAAATCTTTTGTTTTAAATGTGGTGAAAAGAATACGACATTGGCAGAATGCAAGAACTGTAAGGGAAAAGCCAAAGGGGTTCATTAAAAAGAGCCGGAATGAAATCCCCACGTAAGATATCGGCTCTAGATCGCATTCCGGTAGGACACGCTGCATGTGTTAGTTTGAAAAAAGGAAAATTGCGAATTTTCTTAAACATTCAGGTAGGGGGAAAATCAGTAACAGCTCTATTAGACTCAGGGTCTAGTAGAACATATTTAGGAAAACAAGGCATGGAAATAATAGAATCTTTAGATTTAGAGTTAAATAACAATGATCCCGGATCAGTAGTTCTAGCAAATGGAACTATTGATCAGGTTCAAGGAGAAATAAAACTGCCCGTAACAATTAAAGGCAGAACGAAAAATTTATCGATTCGAATAATAGAAAATATAGCATATGCCTGTATATTAGGAATGGATTTTCTCACCTTATTTGGAATCGTTATAAATTTCGAAAAGGAAACATGGAATTTTGCGAACGATCCGGTAAATAAATTTCCATTTCATGAAAAGAAATCGAATTCGAATAATGACAATTGTAACGGTATATCGGAATTGAATTCAGAACAAGGGAAAATTTTGGAACAATTCTTAGGGGAAATAATACCGCAGAATTCAGGGAAATTAGGGATTACTAGTTTAGTAAAACATAAAATAGATGTTCAAGGCCATGAACCGATAAAGCAAAGATATTATTCAGTTTCTCCGGCAGTCATGTCCGCAATTAACGAAGAAGTAGACAAGATGTTAGCTGCGGATATCATTGAGCCGTCGCATAGTGCTTGGTCAAGCCCAATAGTAATGGTTAGAAAGCCGAATAATACTTATAGATTTTGTCTTGATTTCCGCCAGGTCAATAAAGTAACGAAAAAGGATGCTTATCCATTGCCAATTATGAATGGCATAATGGAAAAGCTAAGATCCGCAAAATATATTTCTACTATTGACCTGAGCCAGGCATATCATCAGATTCCTATGGACAAGAAAAGTAAAGAAATTACGGCTTTCACAGTACCAGGCAGGGGCTTATTTCAATTTAAACGCATGCCGTATGGGTTGACCAATGCACCGGCGACGTTTCAAAGATTCATGAATGCTATAATAACACCCGATATGGAGCCACATGCTTTCGCGTATTTAGATGATATAATCATCGTATCAGAAACTTTCGAGCAACATTTAGATTGGTTAAAACACGTGTTACAAAAACTAAAGGATGCCGGATTGACAATCAATCCGGAAAAATGTGAATTTTGTTGCTCGCAAGTGAGATACCTTGGTTTTTTGGTTAATAAAGAAGGCTTACAGGTAGATTCCGATAAAGTCGCTTCTATCTTAGAATATCCTGCTCCGAGAAACTTAAAACAATTAAGAAGATTTATTGGAATAACATCTTGGTACCGTAGGTTTATTCCGGAATACGCAACCATCGCTGATCCCCTTACGAAATTATTGAAAAAGAATTGTAGATGGCATTGGGGACCGAGTCAGCAATCAGCAATGGAAGCATTAAAAGTAGCATTAACAACAGCACCTACGTTAACGTGTCCAGATTTTGAGAAACCTTTTGCTGTGCAAACAGACGCGAGTAACACCGGGTTAGGCGCGGTATTAACTCAAACCATTGAAGGCAGAGAGCACGTAATTGCATACGCAAGTCGTACGCTTACGGATGCTGAAAGAAAATACTCGACAACAGAGCAAGAGTGTCTGGATGTCCTATGGGCAATTAAAAAATTTAGATGCTATTTGGAGGGTACTTTCTTTACAGTTATCACGGATCATGCCAGCCTGAAATGGTTACAAAATAAAAGAGACCCAGCCGGTAGGTTAGCTAGGTGGGTATTAGAGTTACAGCAATATGATTACACCATAATTCACCGAAAAGGAACACAGCATCAGGTACCGGATGCCCTTTCACGATTGTATGAAGACGATTGTGCGGCTATCGCGGACACGAGAGATGAATGGTACCTTCAGAACAAACGAATGGTCGAACAGAATCCCGATAATTTCCCCGATTGGAAAATAGAAAACGATAAATTGTATATTAGAAAACCGAACCCTAGAATTGAACCAATTATTCCAGATTTAAATAAATGGAAATTAGTCATTCCGATAGAATTAAGAGAGAGAGTCCTGAGAGAGGCACATGATGTCCCGAGTGCAGGTCATTTAGGTACTGACAAGACATATCGGCGAATCGCGAGTTCGTACTTTTGGCCAGGATTGTTTAAGAACGTCAAAGAGTACGTTAAACAATGTGACACTTGCCAAAGGTGTAAGGTGGAGCAGTCCGGTCCGTATGGTTTAATGAGACAGAAAGTGGCTGAAGCACCATGGACCATGGTGTCAGCCGATATATTAGGGCCGTTTCCGCCAACGAATAATCGGTTTAGGTACATATTAGTATTTCAGGATTCATATACAAAATGGATGGAATGTGTACCGTTACGGGAAGCGACAGGTCAGACAATAAGAAATGCTTTTGAAGATGTAATATTGTGGCGTTGGGGTACCCCAAGAGTCCTTTTTACGGACAATGGCACAGAGTTTGTCAATGGGGTATTACTAGAAATGGCACGAGCGATTGGAATTGTACATGCAACGATACCTCCTTATCATCCGCAAGCAAATCCCGTTGAGAGGATTAATCGGATCTTAAAAACGATGATAACATCATCCGTGGGAGACGATCATACGCAATGGGATAACTATTTAAATGAATTTAGGTATGCCTACAATAGCTCGTACCATTCTTCGATAGAAACATCCCCAGCATTTATAAATTTCGGGCGGGAACCGGAAGACCCCAATACTGTAAAAGAAGAAGAAGGGGTAGAACAAGCGGACGTTCCTGTCCCGGAATGGAATGAGAGAATGAGAAGAATTCGGCAGCTTCGCGATAATATCCGGGAAAAATTAAATCGTGCTTTCCGGAAGCAATCCCAATATTATAATCGAAACCGCAAAGAGCGTCAATTGCAAGTAGGAGATTTAGTTCTAAAAAGACATTACTTTTACTCTATAGCAAGAAGAAATTTTTCGGCTAAATTAAAACCAAAATTTATAGGGCCATTTACTATATCTAGAATTATGTCGCCCGTAATCTACGAATTAGTAGATGGGCAAGGTAGACTTCAAGGGAAAATGCACATTAAGAATTTAAAACCTTATGTAACTCATTAGAATGTTCTTAATATGAAAAATTTCAATGTAACTTTGATCATTACAGGAATGGCGTCAAATAAAGAAATTGACATGGAGAAATTAAAAAGAGATAACAAGGAGCGAGCTTTGCGTCAAATGGCCATTAAGCCCATGAAATGCTGGCATTGCGGAGATCCAGGACATCCGAAAGCATTCTGTCCGCGCAGACATATTGCAGGACCGATACATTGCTTTCGTTGCGGAATGTTGGCCGCGACGGTCGCAACTTGCCCCAACTGCGCAGAAAAATATTGGCTGGATAAACAAGGTGTGCAGAAATATGTACGGCAACCAAAAAGGCCGCTGAGACAAAATGCAGAGGAGTTTGTCCACCCGGAAAGGGCAGTTGAATACGCGAAGCGCTACCAGCTAGACTGGGCCATGGCCGTCAACATCGAAAAAGCGGCCCAGGAATTAGGCCGACCAGAGGGAAGCAGCTCGGAACCAGAAGCAGGACCATCAGGGACTTTCGAGGCATTCCGGGATGCTAAACGTGAAGACTGGAAGCAGTCACTAACTTCCTTAACAACTGAAGCCTCAGAATATGTCACGGCTGCGGAATCCTCAGATGAAGATACCTTATACGAAGATGCGGTTACACAAAATTAAAAAAAAATCATTTCCATTCTTCCTTACAATTTCTTTGAGCTATATATCATGTTCACTTACTTCTCCTTACTTGTTACTTAGCTACATTCCGAAATGTATCAAAAGAAAATATGATAATTTTCATAAAGTATAATTAAAATAAAGAATAAAAATAAGATGTCCCTAGTAAAGTTATTCGATATTTCAATGAGATTAGTATTAGCTAGCCGAAAAATTGTTCTGACTAAAAAGAAAGAGATTACAGAAGATTAAAGATAATAAGTCTTCAACAGCGATTTTGATAAGAAAAGAAGAAAAGTTGTGAAATCAATAATCCAGATCCGGTTTGGGGTGCACACCATACGGGATAAAAGATGGTAAATTACTAACAACATTTCTCACTAGAAATCGGAAAATACAATCATTAAAAGCTGGTTAAGGTAACCATATGATTGTCAGAGGAAAAGAGACCGGTCTAGAAGGTTTATGGCTGGGAAGTTATGGCGAGAAGGCTAATAACTGAAAGGTCTATTGTTGGAAGGTATTTATGGTTGAAAATGATTAAGTAAATTTGTAATTAGTAGAATAATGTTAGTGTGATGTAAAATGTCCGTACAGTAGAGAAAAATGGTTATGGTTGCGAATTAGTTATCGGATGGTCATATCGCGCTCGTGAGGAGGCTGCTGTGCTAAAGGATACTGGAGACCTTAGCGATCCTTCTTTGTGCTGAGTGTTCTCTCGGAGCATGTCTCGTCTGGAGGGAAGGTTTGTGACGATGCATTTTCTAATGCATTCGCTATGTAAAATCGACGAGACATTAGAGTAAATAAGAACTCTCCCAGAGACACCAGTTAGGGCTCTAATTGTATTTTAAGGACGCATAGACCTCACGAGGGCGCTGTGACCACCCTAGAAAACTGAATCGTTCCTTACGACAATATTCTTTCTTATATTCCGGCAAATGGGGAGAGTAAAAGACGGAGGAGAAGGAGGACCACCCTCAACAGGAAGGAAGGAGGCCTCAAGACCCAGAAGGACAAGAAATCCAGATAACGCCTCGACGGATACGGGGACGTCTTTATTCGTCTAGAGAAGGCGCTAGCAGACGACACGAAGGAGCGATGACGTCATCCTTCGAGCCTTACTTCAACGATCTCCAGCCGAAAATCGTCCTAAACAAATTGGCGACATCTGGCAGGACTCGTAATCAATGATAAGTGGTCGATCACCCGCTCTATCATGATACGGAACTGCCTTATCGACCTAGATCCTCTCCTGCCGGAAGATATTAGAATTAAGGAACGATAAAGGTGCGTAACCCCGAAGACATTTTGTCAGTCGTCCCGGAAAGTTTGTGAGTGTTACTGGGAGAGAACGAACGAGGACAGATAACGGGAGTTAACACTGATTTTCCTCGAACGAGAGAGAGAAAGAGGCCCAGTGGAGAATACGAGATACTTTGGTTCCGGTGAGTGCACTCTGCATAATTGTTGGGATTCGCGGAGATCTTCGGGGTTTCCACCGAGTGCAGGGAAGTCTCCCGCACGTGGTGGATGGACGTAACCGCACGCAGCGTCCTTCGAGGTTAGGGTGCGTCCGGTAACTGATTCGGGCGACTGCACCAACTGTTTTGTTATTCAACTTTATTAAGACTTGCATAAATGTTCTAATTGTCTTGAAGATCGCTTATAGCGAGAATTGTTGTAAAGTTGGCTATTTAGAAAAGTGGTATTTTGAAACCAAATTATTAAGGGCGAATTATTATTATGGTTATTTGTCGAAGCCCGATAAAGATTCAACTTTGTATTTATTTCTTTTTATTCATTAAATTCTTATTTTCTTTTATATATCTATATTTAGTTTCAAGTTTCTTTAGTATTTCTCACCAGACCCCACGTTTCGTTCCCCTCCCCGACAGGAGTTAGCCTTGCCGGTAAGATTTGAGTCTTCCTGGATCCTTTGAACAGAGTAGAGATTTTGATTCGGATAGCCGAATCTGGCGCTCAATTTTTCATATAAGAATCCAGGAAGCCCAAAACTTATCCCTGAACATCCAGGCCATTTAGACCGGTTGAGAAAGAATATTCTCACAATATGTATATATATATATATATATATATATATATATATATATATATATATATATATATATTGAGACGTTTCGAGCGCCTCCCCCTTATCTCGAATAAAGGTGGACACGCCGAAATGCGTCTTTACGAAAAGGATTCGTGTACTGGACGGGCGTATTCAAATCTTTCCCTTTGGTTCCCTACGTGACGCTTCGGGAATCAGGATGGGATATCTCCTTGTATCTCTCGAGATCTGCAGGAATATTTTAATATTCCTCAGATCTCAATTTAATCCTCACAGAGGGGCCTGGGCGCGATGCCAGGGGCCTCTATGGAGATCCTGATCCAGGAGAGGGTCAGGATAGAGGAGTAGTTTGAGAGGGGCCTGGGCGCGATGCCAGGGGCCTCTGCGGATGTTCTGGTCCAGGAGAGGATCCGAATGGATGAGCTGTCCGAGAGGGGCCTGGGCGCAATGCCAGGGGCCTCCAGGCAGCCTCTACCGGATGGTATGGTTCCGGATGAAGGGTAATATTCCGGGTTGGGATACTCGATTATCCCGGAATATTATAAGCCTTCGAAAGGGGCCTGGTCGCAATGCCAGGGGCCTTCCGGTAGCCTTTTAAAGGAAGTTTGGATTCCTGGGTACCCAAAGGGAGCTATATCGCTATGCCCTTTGGTACTGTTAGGAAGAGGTGATATTTCAAGTTTTTGAAATATCGTAAAGCTTCCAGGAGGGGCCTGGACGCAATGCCAGGGGCCTCTAGGTCGCCTTGAGCGGATAGAGAGGATTTTCGGGAAGGAATTCTTCCCGAAAGCCAACAAGGGCTTGGCGCAATGCCAAGGGCTTGTTTGTGGCTTGTAGAGTCTTTGAAGGGGGCCAGACGCTATGCTGGGGCCCTTTAAGTCTCTTCGGGAGAGTCGATTCTTTCTAGATCTGCTTTTGATCACAGAAAGGATCGATCTGAATTTTAGAGCTTTCCGGGGTCCTTTTATATCCGACCGGAGCGCGTGGATTCCAAGCTGGTGCCTACCTCCACGATGGCTCTTCATCGGGGGGGCTCTTCCTGGAAGACGTTGGCAGAAACTTGAATCTTTCTATAAGATTTCAAGCTGCGCGTCTCCCAGTTATGGAAATCCACACCGCTATTGGTTGCCCCGGTCGGACGATGAGGTCCCATTGGCTCTTGAAATTCAAATTTTTGAACTTCTTATATCATCTACGAGAAAATTCCTTAACGGAAATTTTCACTAGGTGTTTAACGGAATTTGCGCTTAAAATGGTTCGCTTTTCTGTTAAGCGACAGCGCTGGCGTCTTATCTTCGCCTCAGTTTAAACTCCTGGCGCGAAGATAAGGTAATTGACCTACTTTATCGATTATCCTTTATCGATAAGGATCACGCGTTGTAATTTCGTAATTGCTCTCAGACAATTCGGCGCTGCTGTGCTAAGGACAGCCAATCAAGCCTATTATCCATCATCGAGCTTAGAATTTATGATTTTAAGTTCTATGATGTAATTTAGTAAACAGTGATGGATTCCACCTGTTGGAAATGGTAGCATTTCCAACTTGCGGAAATCCAATTTTCAATCTTTAAACAGATATTTAAATAGTGTTAAGTGTTATAATATGTTGTGAATATCCCTTGAAAGGGCTTGGCGCAATGCCAAGGGCCTTCAAGGGCGGAAAAAGAAAGGAAGATAAAGGACGTTTTGGGAGGATAAGATTATCCCGGAACGTCACAATATATATATATAATGTGACGTTCCAGGTTCCTCTCCCTTCCTAAGAACGTCCGAAAAATATCCTTCTTTCAACTCCCAGCGTTGCAACCTCTCATCAAGAGACCAACCAAAAAACCGCGTGTCTAGAAAATTTCAAAAATGGTTATCGCAATGAATTTTCATTTACAATTAATGATGAGTAAGATCACCAAAAATTTATTGGTTAAATCAAGAAAATAACCAAGAAAAGCTCGTTAAAGGTTTTTTTCATAACCTATTTCAGGTGACCTAGCGTCAAGATAAAATGAATTAACTATACAAAATTTATTAATTCTTCTCGGTCACCACTCAACACCTTTGAAAAATAAAACACTTTTTCACTGAAAAACACAAAATTTGCAACAATCTATAACTAAGTTATAGATTGCAAAACACAACACGTGAACACCCAACACAGACATGCTCGATGATGGATAAACAGGCTTGATTGGCTGTCCCTAGTACAGCAGCGCCTAAATTATCTGAGGGCAATTACTAACACTAACATTAGATCCTTCCTCGTCGATTAGAATAATCGATAAGGAAGGACGATTACCTTATCTTCGCGCCAGACATTCGAACTGAAGCGAAGATAAGACGGCAGCGCTGTCGCTTAACGAAAAAGCGAACTAATCTAAGCGCAAAAGCCGTTAAACTACCTAGTGAAAATTTCCGTTACGGAAACTTCACGAAGAAGAGGTAGATAAATTAAAATTTCAAATTCTAGAAACCAATCGGTCCTTTTGTTTCATTCGGAGCAACCAATAGCGGGGTTGATTCTCACTGCTGGCAAATACGCAAAGCGGATACTTAAAGCAAGATCCAGCTACTTGCCCCTGTTTCCAGAAAAAGCCCCCTCCGATGAAAAGCCATCGGGGGGTAGGCACAGTGTGAGATCACCACGCTCCGGATGAGTATAAAAGGGCCCGAAAAAGCTTAAGATATCAGATAGATTCTTGACGTGATCAAATCTAGATCAGGAAGAATCGACTCTCACCTGAGAGCCCTCTCAGGATCTCTCAGAATTTCCTTTGGAAGTCTGAGATCAGTCGAAATTTCGTCTGTAGTTGTCCGAAGGCCCCTGGCACTGCGCTAAGCCCCTTCGGAGAACTCAGAAAAGTTCCAAGAATTAGAAATAACTCTGACTTGGAACACTATCAGGATTAGAATCAGACCAAAGGGGATAGCGAGAAGAGCTCCCCCTTGGTAAAAAGATCATTTTCCAAATTCCTTTGAGTAATACGGAGGCCCCTGGCACTGCGCTAAGCCCCTCCTAAAAAACTCAATTCCATTTTCCAACTTCCTTTGAGTAATACGGAGGCCCCTGGCACTGCGCTAAGCCCCTCCTAAAAAACTCAATTCCATTTTCCAACTTCCTTTGAGTAATACGGAGGCCCCTGGCACTGCGCTAAGCCCCTCCTAAAAACTCAATTCCATTTTCCAAATTCCTTTGAGTAATACGGAGGCCCCTGGCACTGCGCTAAGCCCCTCCTAAAAACTCAATTTACTTTCCACAGAAACCAAACTCCTTAATAACCCTCCGAAGGCCCCTGGCACTGCGCTAAGCCCCTTCGGAGAATTCCTAACCTGTCCTGAAGTCTAGATCTCCGCAAAAGCCCCTGGCACTGCGCTAGGCCCTTTTGCGGAAGATCATTGGGCAATCTAGGGCATATTAGAGATATTCCTACAGATTTCCTATGAAAAGAGACTTTTCCCTCCAGATACTAGAAACGTCACACTTAGAATCAATTGGGGGAAATAAATCCATTACGCGGGTCCAGTACACGAACTTTTATCTTTAAAGACTCATTCCAGCGTGTCCACCTTCTCCCGAGGACAAAGGGGAGGCGCTGGAAACGTCTCAATATATATATATATATATTGTGACGTGGAATTCGGGAGGGTCGGGCAACCTCCCCCACGTGCACTTCTAATCTTCCGTTGGGCGCCAGCCAGGGTCGACCTGGCCGTGCTGGGTGCTGAAAAACTACGGAAAATAAGATTTGGGGACCGGGAAAATGAATAAGAACTCCCGGAATCTACTATAATATCACAACACCGGATCTTTATTCCCGGTCGAATCCCATAAAAAAGAAATAACATCAAAAAGAAATCGAAAATAATAATGATATTCTTAACGCGACAATAATCGACATTCGCACCGGGAGAAAATCCGGCGATCGGAGTTCACCCGGTGTACGCGAAATGGCGGCCGAGACGCGACCGGCTCGCCCGTTCCTCTCTCGCACACACTCTCACTCGTTCTCTCTCTCTCTCACACACTTAAATCTATTTTGGGGGCTCCCGGAGAGGCCGGACAGCTCCCCTGGGCAACACTCCCGGTCCGGGCGTCCGGAACCGGGGAATAATATCAAAAAAGAAAAACGGAAATATGACGAAAAAGGGGAAAAAGGACGCTTCCTTTTTCTCCCCCGGAACTTTCCCGGCCGCGTGCCGAGAAAACGGAAATAATGAGAATAACAAAAAGTAAAAGAAAAGAAACAAGCGAGAAGCCTTAAGCCTCGCTCACGCACCTCCGGGTAACTCAAAATTGGAGTTACGGCTCCATCCGCGTCTCTCCCGTCGTGTAGAATATGGCGGCTTTTTGGTCGCTGTGAATCCGTCCGTCTCTCCAGGCGTCGAAAACGAGAATGAGCTCCGTCGTCCGGCGTTCGAGAGGGGGAAGTCGATCGCCGGCTGCCTCGATCCCTCGTCGATTCGTCCGGTGCTGCCCTCCGAACTACCGGCGTCCGGCTGGGTTCGGCGGGAAGGTTCGAAGTCCTCGTCTCCCGGGCTTCCTGTTCCCGGTCGTGATATCTCCCGGGCGGTCTGGGTCCTCACGTGGACGATTCCTCGGTGGAGCCGGGACAGCGCCGGTGGATTTTCCCCGGTCCTGGCGAGGGTGGGGCGAGTTTCTCCTTCCTTGGGACGGCCGGGACTCGAATCGTCTCCCGGTTCCCGCGTGACAAGATGGTCGTTGGAATTCCAGCCTCGATTCCCCCGTTGCTCGACGGTCGATTTCGGATCGATCTTCCGGTGGACTCATGAAACGAGATGGAGCGGCAGAAGTGACAGTTTTAGGTTAGGTTTGGTTGCCCAGGGGGTACGGCGGTGCCTTACCGGTCGTCCGGGATTCGGATTCCCCGATTCCCGCGTTCGACGCCCTTACGAGATAGGACGGTACGTGACTACTGTGGATGGGGTTCGTAAATCCCCATCACACCCCCCCCCCCCCTCTTGCGACGAGCTATCCCGGAAGGGGTGGCGAGTCTTCAAAAGCTTCTCGTATTAAGTAAGGCGAAAGAACGGAATTTAACTCTACGTAGTTCCGGTAAAGAAAAGGCAACGTCGTAACCCCTGGCGACAACCAAGTAAAGCAAAAGTAAACGAAATAACGAATTAAAAGTAAGCGAAATAACGAATTAAAAGTAAACGAAATAACGAATTAAAAGTAAACGGGATGATTAGGCGATCCTAATCATCAACGTATTTTGGAGTACATGCAAATTATACGGAAGTTACATGCAGAGGATCCGATAAATTAAGGATACCTTCACCCGGGATTTGGATCGGAAAGTGGTTACGAAAAGATTAAACGTGTTTTCACCCACTTATTTAATTGTTTCCGGACATGTAGCCGGTCTTCGATTTCCGGCGATCCCAGGTCTCCCGGGTCTCTTTTTACGAAAGAGACCAAGCAAACGAAGTTAGTTACGATCGGGTTAGCACGCGGACCTCCCCTTTCTACTTTCGGTTAATTAATTACGCGCGATAAGATCTTCGAGATCTTGTACGGCCCCAAATATTTCGGCGTTAACTTAGCCGCCACTCCCAGCGCGGCGGACGAAAGCACGCGGTCCCGCTTCCACTCGGCGTCGCCTACGTCATACGTCAAGTCTCTGTGCGTCTGGTTATAGTATTTGACCTGTCTATCGTTTGCCGTCTCTATGAATTGTATTACTAAGTCGTGAATGTCCATCCTTCGGAGCATCCGTCCAGCCCACGCCTCTTGATCCTGCCTCGGCAAATTGACTTCCGTCGAGAATGCGCCGGGCGAAACGTGGGGGGTGAAGGGATGTGTCCGAAGTTCACGAGTGCCGGACATCTTCGAGGTACTGTGTACGGCGGTCTTTTAAGCAAACTGGTGTAGGTGGTCCCAGACGCGGTGATTCCCCTCAACGTATTCCATAATCATCGTCTTGATCACCCGGTTGTTACGTTCCACCGGGTTGGCTTGTGGATGGCACTGGGAGGAACGACCAGTTTTCATGCGTTGGGATCTGGCACGTTCAGATCCCGGTACGTGTTGGAGTTATGCCGGACCAGCTGGCCGTCTTAGATTTTCCAGCCGTTGAATCTTCCCGGATGTAACTGGACGTTTTCCAGTCGTCAGTCGTACCACCTTTCGTCCTTGGGTGGTTCCGGTTGTTCGTTGTCCGGTTCTTCCGTTTCTGGATCCTCTCCCGGATCCAGTGCGGCGGTTTCGTTTCCCGGGTTCTGCCGGATTTACAGCGGCAGTTTCGTCTCCCGGTTCTGCCGGATTTACGGCGGCAGTTTCGTTTTTCCCGGGTTCTGCCGGATTTACAGCGGCAGTTTCGGCTCCCGGTTCTGCCGGATTTACAGCGGCAGTTTCGTGTTTCGGTTCTGCCGTATTTACGGCGGCAGTTTCGTGTCTTCTCTGGCTGGGTGGGCTCTTCCAGCCCGCAGCAGGTGCTGTCTTCCTCTCTTTCCGGCCACTCGTCAGTCCTAGATGGCAGGAACGGATGTGTCCGGCCAGTTAGTACGGAGGTCCAGGTGTCGTTGGTCCCGTTGATTTGGATTTCGGAAAGGCGAACGAAGTCCATTCCGACGATCCCATCCGACATAAGGTTCGGAATTATGGAGACCGGCATTTCGATGCTGAAGTCATCTACAGTAACGGGGACGATGACTTCCTCCTGGACCGTGAGTATGCTGCCGTCCTCTGTGAGGGCGTACCCAGAGGCCGGTTGTCGAATCTCCAGTCCTTTACGAAATTCTGGAGTTACTCCGATACCTCCCAGAAAAGTCTTCGAGGATCCCGTGTCTAGTAGGGCCCTCACGTTTCTTCCGTTGATTCCCACGTTGAGATACGGTCGTGGGAATCGTTCCAGGGTGGATCTATCTCCGCAGTGGACGTGGCTCCTGGGTGATGCTCCTGGTCGTCTTCCCTGGAATTCGAGGGGTTGGCTCGTTGTTTCCCCTACGGTGTCGTCCAGAGAAGCGTTCTCCGGTTTTATCCCGTTGTCGTGGGGGAGTGGTGCCGGGATAGGGCAGATCACTCCCTTTTTTACGCTTCCCGCGCAGCGTTTGCATGACGGGAGTACCGAACCATGATCTTCGCATCTGTAACAATGGTCCGGTTTGCGTGGCTTCGGACACGACCGAAGCCCATGGCCTTCCTCCTTGCAGACCCAGCAGACGATCTTTCGTTTTTCCGTGGGTTCCACTGGTCCAGCACGCTCACGACGGGTTTTGCTGGAGGAGGAAGGGGTCGTTTCCGGTTTTCGCCCGGATTCCTTCCGGTAATTGGGTTCCGGGCATGGTGCGGTTTCCAGGGCCGGTGCGGTTTCCAGAGCGGGTGCGGTTTCCGGTGCTGGTGCGGTTTCCAGTACCGGTGCGGTTTCCGGTGCTGGTGCGGTTTCCGGTGCTGGTGCGGTTTCCGGTGCTGGTGCGGTTTCCAGTACCGGGGCGGGTTCCAGTGCCGGTGCGGTTTCCGGTGCTGGTGCGGTTTCCGGTGCTGGTGCGGTCTCCGGTGCTGGTGCGGTTTCCAGTACCGGGGCGGGTTCCAGTGCCGGTGCGGTTTCCGATACTGGTGCGGTTTCCAGCGCCGGTGCGGGTTCCGGGCGTGTCGGGGCATATCGGGGCCCATCCCGGTCGTTCTCGTATCGGCGTTCTGCCGGGTGGGCATGAGTCCAGATGCCCCGAAGTAACCGGTCGTCGGTTCGATGTCCCGGAATCTCCAAAACGTCCGGCCGACTTGGCCGGTGATGATTCTCGTGTTCCTGTGGAAACGGTGTGCTGTTCCCTCGATGATTTTGGGCCGGACTATCGTCACGTGGGGGAATCGTCCGGCTGGCGACGTAGGAACTACTAATCGGTCTCGTCGTAGTATACGTCACCGTCGTTAGCGTAGTCGTGGTGGAAACAGGTACAGCCATCGAGGCCGGGGGTACCTGCTGTCTCCCTCGTACGTTCGTCATGTAGTTCAACGGGACTGTACCACCGTAAGTTCGGTTCCTGTCGTGGTCCGTCCGTACGTCTTTTTTAAGTCGGTCTTCGTAAAGGTCCCCAGTCGAGTGGAAGGGACCCGCGGGCTCCCGGCGAGGGAGCGGTTCTCTAGCGACGCGAATATATTCTCTTTCGTCACGAAGCCTATCCAGTCCGGTATGGGTCCGGTACCCACTTTCATACTCCCGGGAGTCGACCCGAGTTTCGCAGCGAGGAAACTCGGAGGGCGCCTGACGAGTAGTCGCCCTTCTCGCGTATTCTCGTATTCGCCAGGTGACAGGGGCCCGATCCCTGACGGCTGCCACCCGTAATGGCGGCGTTACGCGGCCGGCTTCCATCTCAATGAAGAAGCGGTCCTCTTTGAGTGCACGGGAGAGAAGCTCCCGCTCGATCGTACGCGAGGGTGGCCGCTCCAGCATTGGTCCGGATTCTCGTTCCACTAACCCGGAAGAGAACGATTCCCGGTCTTCCGGGATGGACCGGATACTCCCGGTATTATATGAGGACAAATCATAATCTGTTGACGAACGACTCATTATCTTTTATGATTCGCGACGCGACTCGAGAGACACCACAAACGGAAAAGAAAATTTTTCGAATCAATGAAAAAAAAATTTTATTATCAAAACGGCAAAAAAAAAGAAACAGCGTACGCGAAACTACCGTATTCAACAATAGCGCCAATATGCGGAAAGTCGCTTTTCTCAAAAACCGAAAGGACGCGAAATAACCACCCGTTAATGGTTTGGAGAGGAGAAGGTTGGAGAAAAATCTTTATTGCATGCAATCTTTTATTAGACGGCACAAGCAAACACAAAAAAAAAGAAAAAACAATTTTTAGGATCGCCTAAAAATTCGGATCGAATCGGGAAAGCGGTCCCGATTGGTACGCACGAGTGAGAGAACCAATAGAGCTAGCGAGAGAGAGGAAAAATGTTCGAATTAATATTACCCTTTTTTACGAAAAAAAAGAAAAAGGAAATAAACGATCTTAAACGAAATTCGAAAATTATCTTAAGAAAAAGAATTAATTTTTATCGAAAAAAAATCTACGGAAAGATTCGAAAACGTGAAAATAATTTCTCCCGGAGCTATCCAGACGGTTCTGGAAAGTTCCGGAACGACACCCAGCACGTTCGACCGGCCTTTCGGACACAACGAAGAGTGCCGAAATTCCGGAAAAAGAAAGAAAATCGAAAAAGAAAAAAAAAACCCGAATTATTTAAAAAGTTTTAATTTTACCGTGGGCCCCACGTTGGGCGCCAATTTGTGACGTAGTTGCAAATTGCGCGCAACTTGGGCTAAATCGAAATTTAACGAAAGAACGTTACGAAAAAGAACGAAAAAGAGAACCCGAATTATTTAAAGTTTGAATTTTAACGTGGGCCCCACGTTGGGCGCCAATTTGTGACGTGGAATTCGGGAGGGTCGGGCAACCTCCCCCACGTGCACTTCTAATCTTCCGTTGGGCGCCAGCCAGGGTCGACCTGGCCGTGCTGGGTGCTGAAAAACTACGGAAAATAAGATTTGGGGACCGGGAAAATGAATAAGAACTCCCGGAATCTACTATAATATCACAACACCGGATCTTTATTCCCGGTCGAATCCCATAAAAAAGAAATAACATCAAAAAGAAATCGAAAATAATAATGATATTCTTAACGCGACAATAATCGACATTCGCACCGGGAGAAAATCCGGCGATCGGAGTTCACCCGGTGTACGCGAAATGGCGGCCGAGACGCGACCGGCTCGCCCGTTCCTCTCTCGCACACACTCTCACTCGTTCTCTCTCTCTCTCACACACTTAAATCTATTTTGGGGGCTCCCGGAGAGGCCGGACAGCTCCCCTGGGCAACACTCCCGGTCCGGGCGTCCGGAACCGGGGAATAATATCAAAAAAGAAAAACGGAAATATGACGAAAAAGGGGAAAAAGGACGCTTCCTTTTTCTCCCCCGGAACTTTCCCGGCCGCGTGCCGAGAAAACGGAAATAATGAGAATAACAAAAAGTAAAAGAAAAGAAACAAGCGAGAAGCCTTAAGCCTCGCTCACGCACCTCCGGGTAACTCAAAATTGGAGTTACGGCTCCATCCGCGTCTCTCCCGTCGTGTAGAATATGGCGGCTTTTTGGTCGCTGTGAATCCGTCCGTCTCTCCAGGCGTCGAAAACGAGAATGAGCTCCGTCGTCCGGCGTTCGAGAGGGGGAAGTCGATCGCCGGCTGCCTCGATCCCTCGTCGATTCGTCCGGTGCTGCCCTCCGAACTACCGGCGTCCGGCTGGGTTCGGCGGGAAGGTTCGAAGTCCTCGTCTCCCGGGCTTCCTGTTCCCGGTCGTGATATCTCCCGGGCGGTCTGGGTCCTCACGTGGACGATTCCTCGGTGGAGCCGGGACAGCGCCGGTGGATTTTCCCCGGTCCTGGCGAGGGTGGGGCGAGTTTCTCCTTCCTTGGGACGGCCGGGACTCGAATCGTCTCCCGGTTCCCGCGTGACAAGATGGTCGTTGGAATTCCAGCCTCGATTCCCCTGTTGCTCGACGGTCGATTTCGGATCGATCTTCCGGTGGACTCATGAAACGAGATGGAGCGGCAGAAGTGACAGTTTTAGGTTAGGTTTGGTTGCCCAGGGGGTACGGCGGTGCCTTACCGGTCGTCCGGGATTCGGATTCCCCGATTCCCGCGTTCGACGCCCTTACGAGATAGGACGGTACGTGACTACTGTGGATGGGGTTCGTAAATCCCCATCACAATATATATTGTGATGGGGTTTTTACGGACCCCATCCAAATCTTTTGAGAATTATCCGGAGGTCCTCTTAAAGGAACCTTTCCGGAATATCCGGGAAAATGTCCAGCACGGGAATCTAACGAGAATCCCGTGTAAACGAAGAAGCACGTCGTTACCCCTGGGCACCATAACCTAATCAGTCAATCGTGACTTACGTTCTTTTATTTCTATTTTACAAAACGTTTCGTCTGGCCACTCACACGTGCCGGTATCGATCGAGAATCGGCACGCCACTAGCCTGGGGAAGTATCGCCGACTCACCAGGCCGACTAGGACCATCGCCATCTTAACCAGGAGGGATATTTAAACATCGCCGAACTGCTAACGTCGCCGATGGAAGAGTAATCCGAAATCAGAAGAAATCGGATAGAACAGCTTCCGGCCCGGACAAGAAGAACTCCGACCTTCCTGTTCGGAGATCCTCCACGGACAGACATCCGGAAGAACTCCACCAACGATCCAGATTTCGTATCTTCCCGCATGATAAGGAGATCGCCCGTAGTACCGAGGGCAGCACAACGCAGAGGCAACGAACGATTTCAGCGCTGCGATACGGATCGTTATCCCCCTCCAGCCGGACTACCGGTAGATCTCGGGAAGAAGACGACGAAATCGAGTTTCCTGTGCTGGACATCGGTGAGGCAAGACCGCCGCCTCCCTGGCCACCGCCCGGCGCCATTTTAAGGACCAACGATCCCCGTCGAATCAGATAAGGAACGAGCGAGGTTCCTTCGTAATTGTAAAGGGGTGAGTGACGCTTACCGGCGTCTCCGACTTTTCGTTTTGTGTCATTTTGATTGTACGTTTTCGAACCGTACCGGTTAGTACGACCGCGTTCCGGTCGCCCGGTCGAATTTGAACGATTCCGGGAGGAGAGTAACCGACTCTCTTCCACGTGGCTCGCCCGGAATCCGGGATTCCGGCTTGCGGTAACGTGCCCAGGGGAAACCGACCGGCTTCTCCGGAAGGTCCCAAATGTTAAGTCTGAGTAACTAAATTGTGATTCTCGAACTTTTATTGTTGAAGAGTGTGAGTGCGAGAGTGAACGAGAGAGAGAGTGAGAGAGTGCGGTCCGGACGTATCCCGGCCGACATCTTGTATTTTTGAACTAACGGTTATATTGGCGGACTAGTAAATTCGTTTGTATGCTCGGTTCAAATTATTATTAAATATAGCCCGGCCGATCCGGTTTTGTCATTTATTATTTATCGAGTTCGGGAGTTTTCTTTTTCCTGATTCCCCGTTTCTAAAGATTTTCAGCACCCAACACCGCCAGGCGAATCCTGGCTGGCGCCCAACAGAGCAATTAAAGTGCACGTGGTGAGGTTGCCCGAGCCTCGCGAAATACCACGTCACAATATATATATATATATATTGAGACGTTTCGCGCGCCTCCGCTAGTCCTAAAAAGACGTTTTTACGAGGTGGGCTAAACGCGTGTGAAGATTCGTGTACTGGACGGGCAAAGTCTAAGACAATTTTAATAATTAATTCCCTAGTAACGTTTCAGGATTTCTAGGGATAGGGATAAAATTTATTCTTTAAGGTAATTTAAAGGAGTATCTGATGGTCTTTTTAGCAGAGGGCCTTTCCTTTCCCTCTCTTTCTGCGGTCAATAAGGGCTCGAGCGCAATGTCGAGGGCTTATTGAGTTTTTTCACGATCTGTGATCAATGAGAGCTCGAACGCAATGTCGAGGGCTCATTGATTTTATCAATAAGAGCTTGAGCGCGATGTCAAGGGCTTATTGATTTTTCTTCGCGGGCAAATCCACGTTTTATCCGGTTTTATCTTTATAATCCCTTTTGAATTTCTCTTAGATGATAATCAATGAGAGCTCGAGCGCAATGTCGAGGGCTCATGGATTTATAACTTAAATAATGTAATCAGTGAGAGCTCGAGCGCAGTGTCGAGGGCTCACGGATTTATATTTTAAATAATGTAATCGGTGAGAGCTCGAGCGCAATGTCGAGGGCTCACGGATTTTATATTTAAATAATTTTAGATGATGAGAGCTTGAGCGAGATGTCGAGGGCTCTCGGATCTTTTTACTTTTTAAAATGATAATTGTGATCGGTGAGGGCTCGAACGCAATGTCGAGGGCTCACGGATTTTATTTTTAGTGACTTTAATCAGCGAGAGCTCGAGCGCTATGTCGAGGGCTCGCGGATTTTATATTTGATCTTTAATGAACAGTGAGAGCTTGGACGCAATGCCAAGGGCTCACTGGCTTTCCTCCTACTAATCAACAATAAGGGCTTGAACGCTATGTCAAGGGCTTATTGTGTTTTTTGGGAATCTACCATAAGAGCTCGGACGCTATGCCGGGGGCTTATGGTATCTTTGAATTTGCAACGGGGCAAATACTGAGATCCGATTTCTTTTCTGTGATCCTTATTCCGATCTAGCAGAAAATCGATCTGATTTAATGAGATCCTCTAGCTCCTTATATACTGTTCGGAGCGTGTCAACCCCGATCTGCCGCCTACCCCCACGATGGCTCTCCATCGGGAGGGGCTAGTCCTGGTTCACGTTGGCTAATTTCAAATCCTGCTCTAGGAAATTGAATAGCGCGTGAAACAGTTACGGGAGTTGACTCCGCTATTGGTTGCCCCGGACAGATCCTAAGGATCTATTGGTTCTTTTATAATTCAAATTTGAATTGTTCCGCATCTTCTGCGAGAACATTCGATAACGGAAATTTTCACTAGGTCAGTGAACGGATTTCTTTCTTAATTAGTACGTTTGCCCGTTCACTGACAGCGCTTAAGTCCTTTATCTAAGCCTCAGTGCTTATCACTGGCGCTCAGATAAGGACACTATCCTTCCTTATCGATCCTCTTGATCGATAAGGATGTATTTAGATATTTTCTATTTGTGCTCTCAGACAACGGGCGCTGCTGTATAATGACAGCAAATCATCGCCCAATTATCCATCATCGAGCATATTAATTGATCTATATAGGAAATAGATCTTTATGATTCTATGGATGATGTCAGTAAATATTCTGAGTAAATTCCACATGTTAGAAATGACAGGATTTCTAACCTGTGGAATTAATAATTTAATATTAAATACTTGCGATTTCAGGTAATGGAAGTTGGAGAGATTGTTCTCCCAGTTTCTTTTAATTAATTTTTTTTATGATCAATAAGGGCTTGGGCGCAATGCCAAGGGCTTATTGATTTTAATCATAATATTAATTTTGTAATCAATAAGAGCTTGAACGCAGTGTCAAGGGCTTATTGATTTGTATCAATTATTTGAATAAATAATTGATTGTAATTTATAATCAATAAGGGCTTGGGCGCAATGCCAAGGGCTTATTGATTTTAATAATGAAAGAAATGTAGTATTTTACAGGATGTTGGGGTTTTTGGGAGAGGAGGACCCTGAAACGTCACAATATATATCCCTAAAATCCCAAAATTAATTGACCATCCGAAATATGGTGACTGCTGGTCACATCCCGAAACGAAATCCGTTTGCGAAAATGCGATCAGTACAACCGTTTCCACGTAATATCACATTTAAGTTAGCCAATCAGGATGCAGCGTCTCGACGTCGTTACTACTGGACTCTTGCAAAGTATGTGAAATGACGATCGTTTCAAAACGAGGCAGCTGCCAATATTCAGCGGTAGTTCAAACAAATGATGAGTGGAGAACGGAAAAAAAAGAATTTTAATTTTTGGTTTCTCCAACTTCACATGCTTTTGCTTATTGACGGAATAACAACACGAAGGGAGTAAATTACCTCCTTCCGCACCTACACCCTATGTTACAGACGGAGTCTGTTCTTTCGCTTATTCAAACGTGCAAAGTTAATTCCAAATGCTTTCGTAGACCGAAACTCGTGAATCGCCTCTCAAATGATGCACTACCTCGAAATAAATAATTATTTACTCCAAATTTAGTGGTTAAAACGGCAACAAAATTCATTTTTTCTCAAAATGGAAATGAAAATTGGGCGATTAATTATGACGAATGTTACACATGCTCCTTTGGAGAAAATACATCAAAATGTACTTTCTACAAATATGCAAGAGGGTATGTGTTAGTCTTATCGTAGGTAGCTGCCGAATTTTCGATTGCATCTTGAGAAAAAAATGAGTTGTCTACAGGGTTTTGCTATACCTTTCTAATTATAAGTTATCAATTATTTAACTGGGGTTAGTGCATGAATTAAGAGGCAAATCACGATTTGTCATGGACGAGAATATTTTAAAATAATTCTACTCGTCTAAATAGCGAAAAAAACAGATTCCGTGTGAAAAAGGATAGTTTTCTCTCTTAAATTCTTTACCCTGTAATTGAGCAAAACCAGTTCAATCGTTTTTTGACTTCTACTTTCGAGTTGTACGTATTTTATCGAAATCTATTAATAAATTTGCTCTCTAGAGTGAGGAATAGAAAAATCGAGGGGTGGTTCACCCGTTAAGAAGACATTTCTTTGATAAATGTACTTTCCATTGCTTTCGACAAGTAGTATTTTAGTTTTTGTTTCATTGAAATCAGACAACCCTTTCTATGCGAAACTGCATTATCAACCCTCAGGATACTCAACTTTGATGGATGATTGAAGCCTCCAAAACTATTTCTTGGCCGAGAAGAAAAAAACGTGTCTCTTGGATATTGATGCTTTACAATATACACTACTCGCAAAAATTAAGGGATAATAAAAAAATTCCAATTTTTTGGGTGATTTTCAACAAGGGATAACTCAGAGAATAATGGCCGTATATTAAATTTCAAAAAAGGAAATTGTAGCCTTAAGTCTTTAGTTTTTGAATCTGAGCAGTACATTTTTTTAGTATGAGCGGTTCACGAGTGATTGTGAAAAAACCGACGGAAAATAAATTTTCCAAATTTTTTAACATCTTAAAAACGGTCTATGGTGTTTAAAAAATTTTTTTATTACGCCACCACCTAGTTTTTTTAGAGAATTTAATTCTCTTCAATTTAAAACCTTGTTGAGCTTCATACGATAATTTGCCGCGGAACTATCGTTGATCAAAGCAAAAAAGTCATTTTTGACTTCGATGATCGATAACTCCGAAAATAATGATCGTGCAAAGAATCGACAAAAAGTTTTGAAAATTGCAAAACATCGTTTCTAAGATGTCATTAATTTTTTTTTGATGAAAAAGTTGTTTTCGATGTGATAATGTTATCTGAAAAAAAGGTAAAAAATTAAAAATTAAGGGATAATAGGATATTTTAGTATAACTTTGGATATAATGGATAAACGAAGGATATTGTCGGTAATTTTTTAACCTCAAAGTACCAAAAGAAAACCCTCAGAGTTTTAAAGCGCTACGATTATTTTTTCTTAGTATCCCCAAAGTTTAAATTTATCGTTTTTGCCGAAAATCAGCATAACGAACAAATTTTCACTTTTTATTCATTTTTTCAACTTTAAAATGATCTTTTCGCCAATAATGCGTATTTTCTTTATTCAAAGACATTAATTATCGAGAAAAATTGCAAAAAAATTTCGAGAAAAAAATGTTTATTTTCAAAACTTAAACAAAATTTTTTTCCATTTTTTCTCAATAATTGATGTCTTTGAATAAAGAAAATACGCATTATTGCCAAGAAGATCATTTTAAAGTTGAAAAAATGAATTAAAATTGAAAATTTGTTTGTTACGGTGATTTTCGGTAAAAACGATAAGTTTAAGGGCCCTAAGAAAAAAAAAATCGTAGCGCTTTGAAACTCTGAGGGTTTTCTTTTGGTACTTTGAGGTTAGAAAATTACCGATAATATCCTTCGTTTATACATTATATCCAAAGTTATACTAAAATATCCAAATATCCTTTAATTTTAAATTTTTTTCCTTTTCTTCAGATAATATTACCACATCGAAAACATTTTTTCATCAAACAAACTTAATAATGTCTTAAAAAGGATGTTTTGCAGTTTTCAGAACTTTTCGTCGATTCTTGGCACGATCATTACTTTTGGAGTTATCGATCATCAAAGTCAAAAATAACTTTTTTGCTTTGATCAACGATAGAACAAGGTGTCAAATTAAAGAGAAATAAATTCTCTAAAAAAGCTTGGTGGTGGCGTAGTCAAAAAAAAATTTTTGAAGACCATAGACCGTTTTGAAAATGACAAAAAATTTGGAAAATTTGTTTTCCGTCGGTTTTTTTACAATCACTCGTGAACCGCTCATACTAAAAAAATTTACCGCTCAAATTCAAAAACTAGAGACTTAAGGCTACAATTTCCTTTTTTTAAATTTAATATACGGCCATTATTCTCTGAGTTATCCCGTGTTGAAAATCACCCAAAAATTTGAAATTTTTTTAATATCCCTTAATTTTTGCGAGTAGTGTACATATCTAAATTACATCAAAAACGGAGGGAGACACCTCAAAAAGTTTCCTTATCAGTAAGTAATTTTTACAGCGGTTCGTGATTTTTTGGGGCGTCTCTACGTAAAATGTATTCAATTTTATGTCCTCCGCCGACATTTAGACTTGAATCCATGTTCAATTGTATTGATGATTGAAATTCCTTTCAACTATCTTCGAAAATACTTTTTACTAAAAAATTCAATATTTTTCGCTCCTACAAGTGACAGCATTTTTTTGGAAGGCTGAAAATACAGTGAACGGTGTATTTTCACATCCCAAGATAACTATGCTTCGATTTTTGAAAGAACGGATTTTTTAGGGATAATAAAAATCCGTTTAAACTTTCATTGGACACTTTTTACTAAAATATTCCATGTTTTTGCTCCTACAAATGGCAGCATTTTTTTAGAAGACTGAAAATACATAGAAAGGTATAACTTCTCCACCCAGAACGTAGTCCGATTTTTGAGGAAACGGATTCTTTAAGGAAGGATAAATTCCACTTCATCAACCATTAGAAGCTTTCTTGACAGGTCCGTTCTCTACAAAATCGAAACACGGTTCTATGGGACGAGGACTTACACTTTCCTGTGGATTCTTAGCTTTCCAAAAAGATGCTGCTACTTGTAGTAGCGAAAAATATCGAACTTTTCAATAAAAAGTATTTTCGATGACAGATGCAAGGGATTTTAATCATCCTTAAAAAATCTGTTCCCTCAAAAATCAAAGAACGTTTGATTTGGAACATGGCATTACACTTTCCCGTGTATTTTCAGCCTTTCAGAAAAATGCTCTTATTCGTAAGAGTGAAACAAGTTTAATTTATTTAATCAATTTTAACACTAATTAAGCTCGGAAAATATTATACTTATCGTAGGATAATTTCTAAAAATATGTGTCTCGTATTTTTCCGCAAAGAATGCGTCTATGAAAGGAATAGCGATCATTCTGAATCATCCTGTATAAAAGATAATGTAATAGCAGTAATAGTAAAAAATTAAGCGTAGAAGTTGCTTGAAAAGACCACACTTGCTGGGTCAAACTACTCTGCGGAATGTTTAATATGTCCAGGGTCAGATTTCAGATTCTGCCGTTGGAATTGCAGGTCCAATCTTCCAAAATTTCAATTTTCCCCGCCTAGATTTGAAAGTAAGAACTGAAGGTTGCTCCGTTTTTGACAATTGAAATGTTCTTGGTGACGTTTAGATTAATTACTTTGTTGTTTCCGTATCAGTTTGATTTCGTCTTCCGTCAAAAGCTAATTAACGAAATAAAAGTGATAAAGTATATCGTAGTGAAAGTGTTTCAATAATAAATTTTGGGTAAGTTTAAAGATTTCATTAAATATCTTTCAGAAATTACATACGCACCCGCACACACTCACACCCACGCGAAAAATCCCTTCGATTTCCTTTCCTCGCTATCATATTTCCGATTCTCCTTTCCCTTTAGATTTCGTCAATTTCAAAAATCCTGTAAGAGAGAGAGAGAGAGAAAAGTAATGGCATATTCTGCAGGGGAATACACCGATATGGTGCTTTTATACGGAGAATGCGGTTCGAATGCCCGTGCAGCAGTTCGGGCATATCTTGAGCAATACCCCCATCGGAAACATCCTACGAAAAACACGATATCCGCTGCTGTCGCACGCCTTCGAGAGACGGGAAGCGTTATGCCCGATCGCCATACAGCGGGAAGACCCCGTTCGGCTCGAACTGCGAGAAATGAGGAAATGATTATTCAGGAATTCACTGAAAATCCGAGAACTAGTCTCCGCATCGCAGCCCGCGCTTTAAATCTGTTCGACTCGAACTGCGAAAAATGAGGAAATGATTATTCAGGAATTCACTGAAAATCCGAGAACTAGTCTCCGCATCGCAGCCCGCGCTTTAATCTGTCGCGGATGACGATTCATCGCACGCTCCGGACAGAAAAGATGCATCCGTACCATTTCATTCGAGTACAGAACCTTCAACCCCGGGATTATGCAGTTAGATTAGCCTTTTGTCAATGGCTTCTTAACAGGCACGAACAAGACCCGACATTCGTCCAAAATATTATCTTTACGGACGAATCTCAGTTTAGCCGAACGGAGTTTTGGAACACCCACAACCAACATTGGTGGGCTGCTGAGAACCCGCATGCATTTCAAGAAGTGCGAAATCATCAAACGCCCTTCAGCTTGAATTTGTGGGCAGGTCTCGTTGGTGACCGCCTTGTAAGTGCATTTATTTTACTAATTTGATAAGTCTGATTTGATTGATTACATTTGATTCATTTGATTTACTTGAACCATTTTGTTTCATTGTTGAAGGTTGGACCGTTTGAAATCGAGGGGACTTTAACGGGGCATAAATATTGTCGTTTTTTGCGCTACAATTTATCCCCAATATTAGAAGTCGCTGGTATTACAAGGCAGCATCAAAGAAGACTTTGGTTCCAGCAGGATGGGGCTCCAGCCCACACATGTAGAGCCGCGAGAACAATATAAATAATAAATTTGTTGGGCGCTGGATAGGGCGTTATGGGCCACAGGTTTGGCCGGCTCGATCTCCAGACTTAAACCCTCTAGATTTTTTCTTTTGGGGACACCTAAAGTCCGAAATTTATAGTACCCCAATTGAAAATATGGAAGAATTAAATAATAAAATCGAGCGCGCTATCCGCAACTTAACACCACACATGTTAAGTAATTGGCAGCGTAGCCTCATTCAACGCGCACGGTGTTGTATAGAAATGGAAGGGAGGCATTTCGAGCATTTATTACATTAAATTTTATGTAATTCTGTTTTTTGCTGTTGTGTTCTATTGTGTTTTCTCGTTGTGATATTGTGTTTTCTCGTTGTGTTATTGTATTTCCATTGTTGTGTTTTATTATTAAAAAATATTGTTGTTGAAAAAGTCTTTGAAGTTATTTCGAAAAAGTCTTTGGAAAGATCCTGAACAGTTTTCTAGTACAGTGAAAACATAGCTGCAAAATAATTTTTACACCAGAATCGGAGAACATCAAATGAAATGCATTTTACATAGAGACACCCCAAAAAATCACGAACCGCTGTCAAAGTTACTTACTGATAAGGAAACTTTTTGAGGTGTCTCTCCGTTTTTGATGTAATTTAATCCATTAACGCCTGAAAGGCCACTCTGCAGACCACTACTTTTAGGCTTACTGTACGGATACAACTCGATTAGAAAAAAAAAGCAAAACATGGAATTTATAGTTTTTTTAATGCTCTTTCAGATGGGGTGATTGAAAATTAAAAAAAAATTTTTTAAGTACTCTAAAATGGAGTGAAAAGGAAAAAAAACGTTGAAAAAACAAACAAATTTTTTTAAATTGAATTTTTTGGCAATTTATCCTTATGGAATTATCTTGAAACCACTGTAGATGGGGGACGCGATGTCTGAACTTCAAGAATATGTATTGACAAATGTTTTTCCCTCACCTGGGTGAGGGAAAAACATTTTATAAACTATTTATTTTTTGAAAAAAATTTTAGGAATAAGAAGTTCTTAGAATTTGTCAAGAAATACCCCAGAATGTTTTCAGATTTTTTTGACGTATTTAAAATTTTTTAACACAAAATTTTTATAAATTAAAAAAAATTCACAGAAAATTCTAAAAAAATGCTAGTGTGTTCCTTTGATAATTCTAAGCTTTTTATACTTGTCAATTTTTTCTGAAAGTTGATAGTTTTTGAGTAAAAAAATCTACATTAGCAGAAAAATTTACACATATCGAAATGCGGCAGATTTTTTTACTCAAAAACTATCAACTTCAAACAAAATTGACAAGTGTAAAAAAGCTTAGAATTATCAAGGGAACACACTAGAATAGTTTACAAATTTTCTGTGAAGTTTTTTTAATTTATACAAATTTTGTGTTAAAAAATTTTAAATGCGTCAAAAAAATCTGAAAACATTCTGGCATATTTCTTGACAAATTCTAACAACTTCTTATTCTTAACATTTTTTTCGAAAAATTAATAGTTTATTAGTAAAAGCGTCCGACAGATATTGATTAAAATTGTTCACTTTGGACGCCATTTTGGATCACCCAGGTGAGGGAAAAACATTTGTCAATACATATTTTTAAAGTTCAGATATCGCGACCCCCATCTACAGTCGTTTCAAGATAATTCCATAACGGCAAGTTGCCGAAAAATTCAATTTAAAAAAGAATTTTCATTTCTTCATTGTTTTTTACCTTTCAACTCCACTTTAGAGTACTTAAAAAATTTTTTTTTTAATTTTCAATCATACCATCTGAAAGAGCATTAAAAAAACTATAAATCCTTTTCTTCATTTTTTTAATCGAATTGTATCCGTACAGTAAGCTCAAAAATAATGGTCTACAGAGTGGCCTTTCAGGCATAAATGGGTTAAATATCTGTGTTGTAAAGCATTAATATTCAAGATACACGTTTTTTTCTTTTCGGCCAAGAAATAGTTTTGGAGGCTTCAATCATCCATCAAAGTTGAGTATCTTGAGGGTTGATAATGCAGTTTCGCATAGAAAGGGTTGTCTGATTTCAATGAAACAAAAACTAAAATACTACTTATCGAAAGCAATGGAAAGTACATTTATCAAAGAAATGTCTTCTTAACGGGTGAACCACCCCTCGATTTTTCTATTCCTCACTCTAGAGAGCAAATTTATTAATAGATTTCGATAAAATACGTTCAACTCGAAAGTAGAAGTCAAAAAACGATTGAACTGGTTTTGCTCAATTACAGGGTAAAGAATTTAAGAGAGAAAACTATCCTTTTTCACACGGAATCTGTTTTTTTCGCTATTTAGACGAGTAGAATTATTTTAAAATATTCTCGTCCATGACAAATCGTGATTCGCCTCTTAATTCATGCACTAACCCCAGTTAAATAATTGATAACTTATAATTAGAAAGGTATAGCAAAACCCTGTAGACAACTCATTTTTTTCTCAAGATGCAATCGAAAATTCGGCAGCTACCTACGATAAGACTAACACGTACCCTCTTGCATATTTGTAGAAAGTACATTTTGATGTATTTTCTCCAAAGGAGCATGTGTAACATTCGTCATAGTTAATCGCCCAATTTTCATTTCCATTTTGAGAAAAAATGAATTTTGTTGCCGTTTTAACCACTAAATTTGGAGTAAATAATTATTTATTTCGATGTAGTGTATCATTTGAGAGGCGATTCACGAGTTTCGGTCTACGAAAGCGTTTGGAATTAACTTTGCACGTTTGAATAAGCGAAAAAACAGACTCCGTCTGTAACATAGGGTGTAGGTGCGGAAGGAGGTAATTTACTCCCTTCGTGTCGTTATTCCGTCAATAAGCAAAAGCATGTGAAGTTAGAGAAACCAAAAATTCAAATTCTTTTTTTTCCGTTCTCCACTCATCATTTGTTTGAACTACCGCTGAATATTGGCAGCTGCCTCGTTTTAAAACGATCGTCATTTCACATACTTTGCAAGAGTCCAGTAGTAACGACATCGAGACGCTGCATCCTGATTGGCTAACTTAAATGTGATATTACGTGAAAACGGTTGTACTGATCGCATTTTCGCAAACGGATTTCGTTTCGGGATGTGACCAGCAGTCACCATATTTCGGGTGGTCAATTAATTTTGGGATTTTTGGGATATATATATATGTATAGTTTATAATAGAGAATTTTAAAAGGAAAAAGAAAAAGGATTTATTTACACATTTCCAAGAGAATATAATATAACAATAAATTTCTACCAATATAAGAAAAAAAAAACAAATTATTAGAAAATGGACAACAAACCAAAGAAAACTAAACTAACCGGGAAAACGCAAAGTGTGTCAATCCCGGTACCAAAACCACTAACAAAAGGAATCAATGCGGAATCGGAGGAAGAATCCTCCGACGAAACAATGATTGAAGTTATAACCACGCCGTTTCCCTCTACATCAAGGGTAGAAGACAAAACACAGACACAAACAGACAATTTGCCGGACCCAATCCATCACTCAACACTCATCCAGACAGAAGCAACGACACACACCACACAAATACACAACATGCAACAACAAATTGATAAATTGACCAATGACATGCAGGTAATTATGCAGTACATGCATATACTAGCTGAAGACAAAACAACACAAACAAAGGAACAGATATCACAACCAGACGAAATTAAACAAATAACACAAACTAATGAACAACCATCAACGTCAAAATGGCAAACACATACAAACGAAACAAGAACACAAGCAAACAGACAAGACTGGAACACAACAGACATGAGCATCTTGTCACAAACACTAACACAACAAACAAGAATATCAATCACAAACATCATTAAAAACTCTACGATCACCTTTAAAGGTGAACATTATGAAAACCCATATACATTCCTAAAACAAATCAAAGAATTACAAGACACAAACGACATAACCGAGGAACAAGTGTTTTCATCCCTAAGCTACTTGTTAAAAAACATAGCATTAGAATGGTATAGACTACACAGAGATAGCTGGGGAAATTGGGGAGAGTTCGTGGAAGCGTTCAAAAACGAATTCGACTCTGAAACATTTCAAAAACAATTAAAACAAAAAATTAAAAACACAGTTCAGCAAGAACATGAAGCAATAAACAAATTTGTAACACACTACAGAACACTATTACAACAAAAAATCCCACAATATACATTACAAAAACAACTAGACATGACATACACAAGACTAAGACAGGAGTATATTACATACATAAGACGGACGGATTTTAATTCTTTCCGAGAATTAGTAACTAAGGGTAAAGAATGGGAAAAAGTGGTATCAGACAGAGAAAGAATACTTCAAGTAAAACAGTCCACAGGTAGAAAACAAGAAAACACAGAAAAAAATACACAAAACACAAACAGGCCTAAATGTACAAAATGTAGTAACCCCAATCACAGTACAGCAGAGTGCAAAATACCATTTGACCCATTCTGCTATAAATGCAAAAGAAAAAATACAATGTACAGATTTTGTCCGATATGTTCAAAAAACGGGGAGGAGAGGGATTAAAAGAGGTGACTAATCCCTCACACATAAAACAAAAAACGCGACCTCAACAAAAAACACATATACCCACCGTAGCACAACACTCTATACACAAACAAACGATAGATATTGTAACACCGAACGATCCAAGGTGGTTTTTGGATGTAACAATTCAGAATAAAAAAATGGTGAGGGCATTAATAGATACAGGAGCCGTGAACTCATTTGGGGGAAAGGAAATAATATTATTCCTACAAAAGGAAGAAGTACAGGTACTTCAAACAAAAGAACAAATTGTTACAGCCAATGGAACCACCAGTGCTATGGCGGGAATCACACATACTGACATTACACTAAATGACAAAACAGAGAAAATAGAGTTACGATTAATGGAAGATCTATCGGTTCCATGTATATTGGGAATGGATTTTATTACGAAGATGGGTTTTATAGCAAATTTCAAACTAAATCTATGGGCATTTACAGAAAACCCAAATAAGTTCTTCCCAATCACATGGCCAACACCACAAAATACACGAGAAAAAGAAACACATTCACAAAGACATACTAACGACGAACATGACACAACAAAACAGTGCTCGCAAATATCACGACTAACACAAAAACGACAAACACAACTACAAGCGATACTACACGAAAATATACCACACACTCCAGACAAATTAGGAATGACACATTTAGTTCAACACTACATAGATACACAAAATCATACACCCATAAAACAAAAAGGTTATCCAATGTCACCAAAGGTATTTGAGGCAATAAATAAGGAAGTTGAATCGATGCTCGAAAATGAGATCATTGAATCGTCGAAAAGTGGTTGGGCAAATCCAATTGTAATGGTCAAAAAACCCGAAGGGAAGTATAGATTTTGCCTCAACTTTAAGGACATGTCAAAGTCTCTTGCGAACTCCGACGGGGTCGGTATGGTAGAGCCCGCCCGCAATTACCGCATTTACCGAGCGGTAAGAGCGAGCGCGGCCGCGAGATGGCAATGCCTGTACGAGGCTTTGCCATCACGCATAACCTACCCATACTACTTATTTGATTTTCCGAGCGTGTCTGAGCACGCTCGACGGCTCAATTCACCGTTTACGCTCGATTTCAGCGTTCTAATTGCTGCAGATGTACCGTATCGAAAATTTGAAATGCATTTCAAATTCTCGATACACATTCATGTATTGAGAATTGGAATTGCAAATTAATTTTTCGATAATCGAGCGTAACAAATGGATTTCAATATTTTCGATTGGACGTCGCAATAATTGCACTTACATGTAAATTGTTTTTTACAGGTAAACTTGCATTTTGCTTCGCCCAAAAAGTCTGTTATTTAAAAAGGGGCCCTTCCAACGCCCCTTTTCGTGAGACATAACCAATATTTGTACGATATTTCGTCTCCCCGATTCCATTTGACATAATATTATGAAGCATGCAATGATTTTTTCACAGCGGTTCATAAATGTACCGCTGTGAAATCAACTTTATCAAAGTTGTCGTTACGCGATGAGGATACGTATTACGATGCAAATATTCGTAATTCGACGCAGGACATTAGAGCCCGCCCGCAATTACAGCATTTATTGAGCGGTAAGAGCGAGCGCGGCCGCGAGATGGCACTGCGTGTACCAGGCTTTAACGTCACGCATCCTCATCCATTCACTTTCCGATTTCAGGTGACTGAAATCGGTGGCATCTGACTATGTTGTCAGAGAATCACAGTCTCTTCGAAACTGTGTAACAGAAACATGTTTCTGCTTGCTTGCATGCAACTAGAATAATATTATTACTTACCAGAGTAAGATTACCATGCAAAGCAAATTATGCTTTGACATTGTCGTAGGGGTCCATCCTCGCCCACTTCCGTGAGATTCAACCATTCTTAGTCCATCTCCACGATTTGTTTTCTTTCCGATTTCGGGTGACTGAAATCGGCGATATCTGACTATTCCGTCAGAAGATCAATCTCCTCTGAACTGTGTCGCAGAAACATTTCTGTTTTCCTGTGTACAGCTAAAATTATATTATTATTTAGCAAAGTAAGGTTACAATGCAAAGCAAATTATGCTTTGACATTGTCGAAGGGGCTCCATCCTCGCCCACTTCCGTGAGATTCAACCATTCATAGTCCATCTCCCCGATTCGCGGCACCTGACTATGCCGTCAGAGGCTCACAGTCTCTTCTAAACTGTGTAACAAAAACATGTCTGTGTTTCTGCATGCTCACAATGACCGGTACTGTAAATGCTTACAGTAAACTGTACACAGACCGTGTATACAGTGAGTACAGACATGAAAATTTAGTCTTACTTTAACTTTCATTTTTGCGTCAGGAGACGCACCGGTCATTGTTAGGGATTTTTGCCCCTCAACCGTTCATCGCACCATTTCGAGCGATGGTTTGATAACGATCGAAGCGAGGTAAACTCTTTTTTGCAAGCCTCGCAAGTAAATTTTTGGCACGATTTTTTGTGCTGCACGAGATCGTACCTTGTAAAGTCTGTGCCGCAACCGGCGCACTTTACAAGTATTACATGCCTTTCCTTTTCATGGCGATCAAGGTCTACGACCATCTTGCCACAAAAGGAACATGCCTTTCGTCGCAGGTTTTCCTGCGTGGCATGAGCTAGGCGCATGTGGCACATCAAGTTTTCATCATGCGAAAAAAACTTGTCGCACACTGTACACTGATGCCTTGTGGCATGAGCGGCCCCTTGGTGCTTATGCAGCAAATTCTTAGTCGCGAAATTGCTGTCACAAGTATCACACTCGTGCGTGATCCTCGGCTTACCAATTATTACGCGCATGTTCACACCCGTATTGGTAGGCAGAGGAGCTAACCTTGTGGTTTTACATTTGCAGAGTGTGTGCAATGTGTTGGAAATGTTCCACTCATTGCTTCCCACATTGATTGCCTCGGCAATATTAAGGCCCATATTAAAGACCTCGTGAAGCACGCCGTATCTAACATACAGCAAATCACCAGCGTTTTGGATCACAAATTCGTAACGAATATTGTGATCATCCAAAAAGCGTGGTGTCAAAATCGTGTCTTTATGATGCAGTGGCATGTCACAAGTTTTTACTTGTTCGTCGCTGCAATCGACGTTTTGCCACTGCTCTCACAATATTTCAGCAACAATATTATTTGTTACCTGATAATGATCTTTATCAATAATCATCCAAACCTTAGGTTTGCCGGCATGCAATACATTTACGCTGTCGGCGATGCCGTTCTCCGCGTGCATTTCCGTGAAGCTGCCACCGGTTCCAATGTGAAACATTGGCTGGTTAATGCCAGGGCAATGAACCAATTGCGCATTAACCTCCGGTTTGAGGTGAGCACTAATGCCACTCAGACAGCTGTTGACGCCTTGGGGCGCAGTATCAGCGTTATAAATGTAAAGGAACGTGCGTTCCTTGGAAGCATGCAAAAAATATTTTTCAACAAAAGACGCAATACTCGCCTGATTTACTGGAGTAGCTTCGCTCTCCAGTTCAAAAACGTCATGCAGACGTTTCAATACTTCTTCGCGAAGTGTTCGAGGACTGGAGTTTTTCCTTCTTTTCTGGCTGAGGCTATCCTCCAACCTCACCATGTTCTTCTTATAAACATGGTACTCCTTTACAGTCCTCATAGACTGCAAAGAAGACGCATTGACGACATCGTCCTGGATCCTTTCGTCGAATCCGAGCACTGCTTACGATGTCTGGACGATATCTCGAAACTGTAATGCAAACATTTTTGTTAGAAAAAAGCATATCAGAGAAAGTAGTGAAATTTCAAAAGGAGAGTCCCCAATACAATAGTATTGGGGACTCTCCTTTTAATATTTCCGGAAACATTTTTTAATCTATCAGGTGGTGACTTGGGGTTTAACCTTCGACGTGACCTTGAATGTAATTCGAAGATGAAGGTAATTTTTCAAATAAAACCTCCCCTTTTGACATCGTCAGTAGATAAAACGGGAAATTTTACGTTCAAGTATATACTTGGGTCATAGGTCCGAATTCAGGCTTGAAGATCAGTTTACAATCATTCAAACTGAAACAAGATCTGCATACCTCTGAGAATTGAAGCTTTTCAAATCTTTTATAATGACCAAAAATACCTATTCCTACACGACAGATTAGTAGTATTTTTATGTATGACCTTGACGATGACCTTCACGATTATTTAATTTTGAGATTTGCTCTTTGTGACTAGTTTTTTCGGAAATCAATAAAAGGTTAGGCCAACCAATCAGTAACATCATGAGTTGCCACGATGTTAGTTTCTTATTATTGATAAATTTAAGAAATTTGCATCACAATTATTAATTTCCGAAAAAACTACTCACAAAGAACAAATCTCAATAAGAAATAATCGTGGAAGTAAGATATTTTTGGCCGTTACAAAAAATTTGAAAAATTTCTATTGTCAGATATATCCTGATCTGGTTTCAGTTTGAATGACTTTAAAGTGACCTTCAAGCCCGAATTGAAACTTATGACCTAAGTACATACTTGAACGTAAAATTTCCCGCTCTATCGATTGCCGCTGTTAAAAACGGGGTTTCCTTTTTAAAAAATTTCCTTGATCTTCGTATTACATTTGAGGTCACGGTTAAGATCAAATCCAATGTCACCATTTGATAGGTTCAAAAAAGTCCTATAACTTTTATCTGAAACAGGTCAATTGATCAAATTTATGTTTCAAGTTATTGTACCGCTTCGGAATTTTTGTGACACCCTGTGCAAAAACCGAAAATTAATTAAGCGAAGGAATTTTCAATGTCATAAAGGGGTTATTACCGTTTATTTAAGTTTAAAAAATTGACTTTTTATCGTTCCGCTAATGATTTATCAAGAAAAAAACTAACAATTGCATCTTTTTGAAACTTTTAATCAAGTATTTGAAGGAAATAATTTTTCAAATTAAATTTGATTAAATTTAAAATATTATTTCACATGTGATTTATTTGAAAAAAATTATGAAATTTAAATTTAATCAAATTTAGTTATTTAATTAATTACAATTCATTAAAATAATGTAATTAATATTTTTCATAAACTATATTTCAATTAATTTTATACATTTAATTTCAAAAAATTATTAAATTAATTTAAATTAATTTAAATATATTTAATAAACTTAAAATTTTATTGAATTAGAAAAATGAATTGAAATGCAGTTTTATAAAAAATTGTATAAATTAATTGCGTCAAATTCAATTAGTTAAATTTAATAATATTAGAATTCTATCATTTTTTGTAATAAACTGTATTTGAATTAATTTCTGAAAATAAATTAAAATTGAATTAAAAAATTAATTCATTTAAATACTTGATGAAAGTTCCAAAAAGATGCAATTCTTAGTTTACATTATTATACCGATAATAAAAAGTTGATTTTTGGGATCCATAAACGGTAATCCTCCTTTTTATTTGCGGTTACTTACTTTCTTAACATTTATTTAATTGTATTAGCAATTTTTTATATTTCGTGTATTTTTTTGGTTATCAACGACTCTATATAAGGATATTCTGGTGTTACATAACGTTTCGGCTTGTAATATAGAAGCCTTCTGGAGATGAAAATTTGCTTCTGAAAAGTTATATAATTTTCTGTACTAGATTTAAAGTTTATAGTTGATTACAATAAAATACATCGTTCATTGTAAAATATAAATTTGGTTAGTTATAACAGTAACAAAGAGTAAATAAATAACTAATGAATAATTAAGAACTAACCTCAGAAGTCGTCGCAAATAAATTCAAGTTACACATGTCTTTGTTTCTTATAATCTTATAACAATACATTTATACTCACAATCGTAAAATTAATGTCTAATTTCAAATTAAATTACTTTTAATATATTTTATAATTGTGTCTATGTTTATAATTAAATATTTTAAAATTATTACAATTATGTCATACATACGTTATTTACAATAGCTAATCATACAATTATTTAGTGAGATCATAAATATATCGTTATAAGATTATAAGAAACAACGACATATGTAATTAAATTTTATTTGCGACGATTTGAGATTAATTCCTAATTATTTATTAGTTATTTATTCACTATTTATTGCTGTTATAACTAACCAAATTTATATTTCAGAATTAACTATGTATTATATTAACTATAAAATTTAAATTTAGTACAGAAAATTATATAACTTATGTTAAACAAGAATATAAAGTCCAAGAATGTACCTTATATACAGTCGTTTATAACCAAAAAATACACGAAATATAATTATTAAAATACAACTAACTGCATGCTTCGTCATTTATTATTAATTAAAATATTAAGCAATTATTTATTATTTTTTATTCTTTTGGTAAAAAATTAAAGTAAAAGACTTTGTCTTTTACTTTACTCTATACACTGCTTTATATACTATACTAAAAATAATTTTCATAATTTTTTACTAAAAATAATTCAACAATCCATAATTTCATGCATTGTTGTTATATGAGAATGTGTATAAAGTAATTATTTTTAGTATAGTAGATAAAACAGTGTCTAGAGTAAAGTAATAGACACTTTTACTTTATTCTATAATAAAAAATAATAAAAAATTGCTTAACACTAAAGCTACCATAAACAAACGTGCTTACCACGTGGACCGAATGCCGGTAATCCACCATTTGCGGCTTTTCAATCCTGACGATTGGTTTTCGAAGATCACATTCTCCGTGATCTTTCACGATTCCATATCGTGTACCCGACACTTTGGTGGCGAACATCGTGCACTATAAACGTTTATTTATAATACACTGCACAAAAATTATCCACAATTTCACACACTGTAGAGTGTAAACAAAAAGACGTGCGTTGCTGCTTATGGCTACCGCACTCCTAGTTGTTATTTTTAGCAGCTCACTTCACGCCGCTATTCGCAACCAGGGACGGTTAAGCAAAAGGCGCTCATCGGGCCCCTTTATCCTTACAATTGAATAATTTAACGGAAAATAGTGATGCTTTGTTACCATCAAAACGGATATATCTGTAACAATCTGAAATCCTCTAATTATGGCAGAAAATTAACTGTAAAAAATTGTTTCATTTATTTCAACAATTCCCGTTCGAACAAATTTACAAAAAAAATGGCTCTTGGCGATATCGATGTTGGAAATGGATTCTGAAGGACGAAAAAATATAACAAATAAATGTTTTTTGATTTGTTTAAATGATTTTTGTTTTTAAATTTAATTTTTAATTCAATTTTAAAAAGCAACATGTAATTTAATTAAAATTAAAATTTGTTTGGCAATTTGTCACGAGAATGCATATTTCAATCTCGCGTTATCGTTGTGCAAGAGTACATTGCCTGTTTCTTTCACATAATTTTATTTATTTCTCCAAGAGTCGTATGACGTGATACCACGGACACGCGACTCGGTGGTATCACGTCGTACGACTCTTGAAATGTGAAATAAAATAGTTTGACCTAAATTTGTCATGTTTTGTTGCAATTCACACGAGAAAACCTGTAGCGGTCTCAAATCCTCAAATTATGATAACATAACAAAAAGAAAAAATTGCTTAATTTATTGAAACAATTATTTTGTAAATAAATTGTGGAAAAATAGGTTCTTAGTCGTGTTAACACCGGACATGGATTTTACGGGGAAAAAGAACAAAAATAAATGTTGTTTTATTTTGTTTAAACAATTTTTATTTAAAATATTATTTAATAAAATTTTTGTGCATTTTGTCACGAAAATGCATATTTCAATCTCCTATTATCATTGTACAAGTGTGCATTGCCTGCTTCTCTGAAATTATTTAATTCGCTTCTCCAAGAGTCGTACGACGTGATACCACCGAGTAGCGAGTCTGTGGTATCCCGTCGTACGACTTTTGCAAAGTGAAATGAAATAATTTGAAACAAACAAGCGATGCACTCTTGCACCATGATATATCTATATTGAAATATACACTCTAGTGTAAAAATATAAATAATTTTTTTTTGCTAATTTGCTTAAACAAAAATTGTTTAAACAAATAGAAAAACATCTATTTTTTGTCTTCTTTTTCTCCGTAAAATCCATGTCCGGTGTCAACATGACCAAAAACCTATTATTTCCACAATTTGTTTGAAATGTAATTGTTTAAACAAATTGAAAAATATTAATTTTTTATACTTTTCTCCCGTAAAATCCATGTCGGATCTCAGCACGGCCAAGAACTCATTTTTTCCGCAACTCATAGAAAAAAAATATTTGTTTAACACATTTTTTCATCTTGATTTTCTATCGTAAGAGACTTTACTGTATTATGATAGAAAATCAAAATGAAAAAATGGTTTAAATTTGTTTAAACAAATATTTCTTTTTAGAAGTTGCGGAAAAAATGAATTCTTGGCCGTGCTGATGTCGGACATGGAGTTTACGAGAAAATGTACAAAAAATTATTATTTTTTAAATTAAAAGAATTACTTTTTAAACATTTAAAACAATTACTCTTTAAACAATTACTCTTATGATAGAAAATCAGGAGACTTTACTGTATTAAGAGCCCCACCACTGGGGGGTATACCTCTTGAGGGGTCGAAGAGTTCGATCACCGAGTTTCGTATACTCTTTGATGTTTGTCGCCGAGCGTCGAACGTAAACAAGGATAGCGAGTAAAGAAAAGGACGGAGCGAAAACACCGAGGCATATTAGTGAAACAATGTAATGCAACGATGAAATTTTTTTATTATAAACTTTTTTCTTGTAAAACTTTTACCATCATATTACAGACATTTTTCTAATTAAAATGAGACCAAACGTTGAGGAAATGGATCTAGAATAGAATACTTTCTTAAGAAAATATTCTATCCTAGATCCATTTTCCTGGTCTTTTTAGGCATTTTTTTTACAAAAAAAGTATAAGTTTCTCAACGTTTGGTCTCATTTTAATTAGAAAAATGTCCGTAACATGAAAAGTTTTTAACAAAAAAGGTTTTAACATTAAAAGTTTTACAACAAAAAAGTTAATAATAAAAAAGTTTCATCGTTGCATTACATTGTTTCACCGATATACCTCGGTGTTTTCGCTCCGTCCTCTTCTTTACTCGCTATCCTTGTCTACGTTCGACGCTCGGTGGTAAACATTAGAAAATATACGAACTCCACGTTAGTTGCACAAGGTCAGTTCCGACTTTTTGCTCCTAACGAGACTTTATTGTACTGCTTTGAAAAACGAAATCATACATAAGAAATAAAACGGCGAAAATCAAAACCTTGAGATTCTTATTTGTATTATTTTTTTCTATTATTAGCACTACCACTATACCGCTACCACGCTATTATTATGATTATTGTTAATATTATTAATACTACTATTACTATTATTAATTTGTTGATGACGATGATGATTATGATTATTATTATTAGTATTATTATTATTATGGTTGTTGTTGTAATTATTACTTTAAACTCGAATTCCATTTTTAATCGAATTGAATTCAAAGTAATAATTACAACAACAACAACCATAATAATAATAATCATCATCATCATCAACAAAGTAATAATAGTAATAATAATATCAGCAATAATCGTAATAATACCGGTACTGGTATTGGTAATAATAGAAAAAAATATTTCTAATAAGAATATCAAGGTTTTCATTTTCGCCGTTTTATTTCTTATGGGTGTTGGATAGATGGTCGCTTCATAAGAAAAACGGAGAACTCACGATAGAGCTCTCCCCACCACTTCCATTTTTGTGACAAAGAAAGGTGATGCGAAAGAGACAGAGAGAAGATATGAGAAAATATACAATGTAGGAAGCCTGTCTTTTCAAATCTTTCTACTGTCGTGAAAAAAAGAAGACTTTACTTTTGCATGTGTAGGCTTGCCTTAGATGGTTGATTTGTGTTTATATATGCAAACACATACATTGACAAATTTGAAGGGGCTAACTTTTTTTATAATGAATAATTCGTACCAAATTTTCGGACCAGAATGCAGCGTAAAGTATATCGGAAGGAAAACTTTTTACATTCTAATTTTTACATTTTGAGAATGAAATATTGAAAATATTCTGGATGTTATATTTTTATAGGAATAGTAATTTGATAATAATTGGAGATGTTTTGTTACCGTTACCAAGAGAATTGAATTGAAATCGAAGAGAAACAATTTTTAATTTGTGTTTTAATTTGTTTAAACAATTTTTGTTTAATCAAATTAAAAAAACATTCATTTTTTGTGTTTTTTTCCCGTGAAAAATGAATGTTTTTTGTGTTTTTTTTTCCCGTGAAATCCATGTCCAATACCAAGACGGCCAAGAATCCATTTTTCCACAATTAGTTTTAAACAAATTGTTTAAATTAAAGAATTTTTTTCTTTTTCTTTTATTCTCGTAATTCGAGAATTTGAGATTGTTATGGACATTCTCTTGGTAACGGTAACAAAACATCTCCATTATTATCAAAATACTATTCCTATAAAAATATAACATCCAGAATATTTCCAAAATGTCATTCTCAAAATGTAGAAATCAGAATGTAAAAAGTTTTCTTTCCTGTATATTTTAAGCAGCATCCTAGTCCGAAAATTTGTTACAAATTATTCATTATCCAAAAAGTTAATCCCTTCAAATTTGTCAATGTATGTGTTTGCATATATAAACACAAATCAACCATCTAAGGCAAGCCTACACATGCAAAAGTAAAGTCTTCTTTTTTTCACGACAGTAGAATGATTTGAAAAGACAAGCTTCCTACATTGTATATTTTCTGATAGTTTCTCTCTGTCTCTTTCGCATCACCTTTCTTTGTCGCAAAAATGGAACTGGTGGGGAGAGCTCTATCGTGAGTTCTCTGTTTTTCTTATGAAGCGACCATCTGACTCTACTCTATCTTACTCTCTCACACAGGAGTGGAATCAGCGGCATCCCTTGAGAGAAGTAAGCGAACCTTTTTGGGTATCCAACAGCCATAAGAAATAAAACGGCGAAAATGAAAACCTTGACTTTCTTATTAGAATTATTTTTTTCTATTATTACCAATACTAGTACCGCTATTATTACGATTATTGCTGATATTATTATTACTATTATTATTAAAAATCGAAATCGAATTTAAAATAATGATTACAACAACAACCATAATAATAATAATAATAATAATAATAATAATAATAATAATAATAATAATAATAATCATAATCATCATCATCATCATCATCATCAACGAATTAATAATAGTAATAGTAGTATTAATAATATTAACAATATTAACAATAATCATAATAATGGCGTGGTAGTGGTAATAATAGAAAACAATAATACAAATAAGAATCTCAAGGTTTTGATTTCGCCGTTTTATTTCTTATGAATGATTTCTTTCTTCAAAGCAGTAGTAACCACACTATTACTCCTACTTTGTTGTCCAACGACAATACATTACAGATCTAGTAGTGTGTAGTGGTAGAAATAAAAACCATAACAGAAGAGAGATTTGGAATGTTCTGATGTTACCCTCTTACTTCTTTTATTATTATTTCCACTACTACTACTTTATTGTTCGACGTCACACCGCAAGTAAGGTCAGGTTTAAATTTTCTTTACCGCCTACCGAGCCTCTTTGGCGATCTATCTCAAATCGTCAAATTATGATAGAAAATCAAGATGAAAAAATGTGTTTAATTTGTATAAAAAAATATTTTTTATATAAGTTGCGGAAATAATGAGTTTTTAGCCGTGCTGAGGTCCGACATGGATTTTACGAGAAAAAAGTCTAAAAAATTAATATTCCTCAATTTGTTTAAACAATTACATTTTAAACAAATTGCGGAAATAATAGGCTTTTGGTCATGTTGACACCGGACATGGATTTTACGGAGAAAAAGAACACAAAAAATAGGTGCTTTTCTATTTTTGTTTGAGCAAATTAGCAATAAAAAAATATTTACATTGTTACACTAGAGTGTATATTTCGATCTAAATATATCATGGCGCAAGAGTGCATGGCTTGTTTCTCTCAAATTATTTCATTTCACTTTTCAAGAGTCGTACGACGTGATACCGCCGAATCGCGAGTCCGTGGTATCCCGTCGTACGACTCTTGGAGAAACAAATCAAATAATTTGAGAAAAGCAGGCAATGCACACTTGCACAATGATAATAGGAGGTTGAAATATGCATTTTCGTGACAAAATGCACCAAACAGTTTTTAAATAATTTTTTAAGTAAAAATTGTCTAAACAAAAAAAACATTTATTTTTGTTCTTTTTCCCCGTAAAATCCATGTCCGGTATCAATACGACTAAGACCTATTTTTCCACAATTTATTAACAAAATAATTATTTAAACAAATTACGCAGTTTTTTTCTTTCTATTATGTTATCATAATTTAAGGATATGAGACCGCTACATGTTTTCAAACTAAAAGATAATTGTTTAATTTGTTGAAACAGTTATTATTGAAACAAATTGTCTAAATAATGGGTTCTTGCCCATGTTGACACCGGAGATGGATTTTACAGAGAACAGCAGCCCAAAAAATGAATGTTTTTTAATTTGTTTAAACAATTTCTTTTTAAACAAATTAATACCAAAAAAATTTTTATGCATTTTGTCACGAAGATGTATAGTTCAATCTCGTATTATCATTGTGCAAGAGTGCGTCGTCTGTTTTTCTCACATTATTCAATTTGTTTCTCCAAGAGTCGTACGACGTGATACCACCGAGTCGCGAGTCTATGGTATCACGTCGTACGACTCTTGGAGAAATAAATGAAATTATTTCATAGAAATTGGCGATGCAGTCTTGCTCAATGATAATGCGTAATTGAAAAATGCATTTTCATAACAAAATGCGAAAGTAATTTTTTTTAGGGAATTTGTTTAAATAAAAATGGTTTTAACAAATTAAAAACCGTAATATTTCAAGTTCTCTTTTCCCATAAAATCTATGTCCGGTGTCAACACGGCCAAGAACCCATTTTCCCACAATTTGCTTAAATAATAATAATTGTTTAAAGAAATTTTAACCCTTCGAGGTTACACGTTCTAAAAATAATGTACAGGTCACACGAGATCAGAATGACACCAGCCACGTTCAAACAATTGCCACGTTGCCAATATTATTCCGAACAACTCATAAAAGTTCAAGATATTAATTTGAGCCTTTTAGAATGAGAATATCATTGCAAAAAAATTTTTATCAAATTTTCAAAATGGCGAAAAAACATCAGGAAGGAGGCAATCCGGAAAAAATATTATTTTTTACTAAAAAAATCATAACTGGCCATTTTTAATATTTTTCCATAAAATTTTAGGGTCATACTCTTGAGTTATCATAGTATATGGAAAAAAATAGCTCCATAGTGGGCGTTTCAAAAAAGGTATTTACTTTGATATCTCAAGAGGGTCCATTTCGGAGTGAAATAAAGTACTAGAATAATGAAAAATTCGTTTGAAAAATGTATTAAAAATGATATATTTATTCTTCGCCACCACAGTCGACACAGATAGATAATAATAAAAGAAGTAAGAGGGTAACATCAAAACATTTCAAATCTCACCTCTGTTATTGTTTTTATTTCTACCACTACACACTACTAGGTCTGTAATGTATTGTCGTTGGACAACAAAGTAGTAGTAGTGTAGTTATTACTACTACTTTGAAGAAGGAAATAATACATAAGAAATAAAACGGCGAAAATCAAAACCTTGACATTCTTTTTTGTATTATTTTTTTCTGTTATTACCACTACCATTACCGCTATTATTATGATTATTGTTGCTATTATTATTACTATTATTACTTTGTTGATGATGATGATTATGATTATCATTATTATTATTATAATGGTTGTTGTTGTTGTAATTATTACTTTCGATTCAATTCGATTAAAAATCGAATTCGAGTTTAAAGTAATAATTACAAAAACAATAGCCATAATAATGTTAATAATAATCATAATCATCATCATCATCATCAACAAATTAATAATAGCAATAGTAGTATTAATAATATTAACAATAATCATAATAATAGCGTGGTAGTGGTAATAATAGAAAAAAATAATACAGATGAGAATCTCAAGGTTTTGATTTTCGCCGCTTTATTTCTTATGTATGATTTCGTTCTTCAAAGCAGTAGTAACCACACTACTACTACTACTACTATGTTGTCCAACGACAATACGTTACAGACCTAGTAGTGTGTAGTGGTAGAAATAAAAACAATAACAGAAGTGAGATTTGGAATGTTTCGATGTTACCCTTTTACTTCTTTTATTATTCTTTATCTGTGTCGACTGTGGTGGAGAAGAATAAATATATCAATTTTTATACATTTTTTAAATGAATTTTTATCATAAGTTGCTCATTTTTCATTATTCTAGTACTTTATTTCACTCCGAAATGGACCCTCTTTAGATGTCAAAGTAAATACCTTTTTTGAAACGCCCACTATGGAGCTATTTTTTTCCATATACTATGACATCTCAAGAGTATCGCCTTAAAATTTTATGAAAAAATGTTACAAATTGCCAGAGTTATGATTTTTTAAAGTAAAAAATGGTATTTTTTACGTATTGCCTCATTCCTGATTTTTTTTCGCCACTTTGAAAATGTGATACAATTTTTTTGCGATGATATTCTCATTCTAAATGGCTGAAACTAATATCCTGAACTTTTATGAGTTGTTCGGAATGATATTCGCAACGTGGCAATTGTTTGAACATGGCTGGGGTCATTCTGATCCCGTGTGACGTGTACGTTATTTTTAGAACGTGTGACCTCGAAGGGTTAATTTGTTTAAATAATTGTTATTTAAACAAATTCCCTAAAAAAAATTATTTTCGCATTTTGTCACGAATATGCATTTTTCAATTACGCATTATCATTGTGCAAGACTGCATCGCCAATTTCTATGAAATAATTTCATTTATTTCTCCAAGAGTCGTACGACGTGATACCATAGACTCGCGACTCGGTGGTATCACGTCGTACGACTCTTGGAGAAACAAATGAAATTATTTCACAGAAATTGGCGATGCAGTCTTGCACAATGATAATGCGTAATTGAAAAATGCATTTTCATGACAAAATGCATAAAAATTTTTTTGGTATTAATTTGTTTAAAAAGAAATTGTTTAAACAAAATTAAAAAACATTCATTTTGTGGGTTCTTGTTCTCTGTAAAATCCATCTCCGGTATCAACATGGGCAAGAACCCATTATTTACACAATTTGTTTCATTAATAACTATTTCAACAAATTAAACAATTATCTTTTAGTTTGAAAACATGTAGCGGTCTCATATCCTTAAATTATGATAACATAATAGAAAGAAAAAACTGCGTAATTTGTTTAAATAATTATTTTGTAAATAAATTGTGGAAAAATAGGTCTTAGTCGTGTTGATACCGGACATGAAAAAAGAACACAAAAAATAGATGCTTTTCTATTTGTTTACACAATTTTTGTTTAAGCAAATTAGCAATGAAAAATTATTTATATTGTTACACTAGAGTGTATATTGCGGTCTAAATATATCATGGTGCAAGTGTTGCATGGCTTGTTTCTCTCAAATTATTTCATTCCACTTATCAAAAGTCGTACGACGTGATACCGCCGAGTTGCGAGTCCGTGGTATCACGTCGTACGACTCTCGGAAAAATAAATTAAGTAATTACACAGTCATTGGAGACGTTTTGTTTTCGTTCAAACGGGAATGTCTATAACAATCTCAAATTCTCGAATTATGATAAATAAACAAAAATAAAAAAATAAATTAATTTATTTAAGCAATTTTTTAAAAACTAATTGTGGAAAAATGGATTCTTGGGCGTCTTGGTATTGGACATGGATTTCACGGGAAAAAAAAACCAAAAAATGAATGTTTTTTAATTTGTTTAAACAATTTTTGTGTAAACAAATTATGAAAAAATGTTTGATGCATGTCACGAAAATGCATATTTCAATATTGTATTATCATTGTGCAAGTGCGCATTGCCTACTTCTCCCAAATTATTTCATTTGTTTCTCCAAGAGTCGTACGACGTGATACCACCGAGTAGCGAGTCTGTGGTATCCCGTCGTACGACTTTTGCAAAGCGAAATGAAATAATTTGAGACAAACAAGGGATGCACTCTTGCACCATGATATATCTACATTGAAATATACACTCTAGTGTAAAAATATAAATAATTTTGTTTGGTAATTTGCTTAAACAAATATTGCTTAACAAAATTAAAAAACATTTATTGTTTGCTCTTTTTCTCCGTGAAATCTATGTCTGGTGCCAACACGACCAAAAACCTATTTTTTCTACAGATTGTTTAAATAATAATTGTTTAAGCAAATTACAAATTTTTTCTTTTTGTTTGTTATCATAATTTGAGAATCAGAGATTGCAATATGCATTCTCGCTTGAATTGTAACAAACATGTTAAATTATTCGATTTGTTTCTCCAAGAGTCGTACGACGTGATACCCCGGACTCGTCACTCGGTGGTATCCCGCCGTACGACTCTTCGAAAGAGAATTTAGCCCAGACACGAATCCCAATTTACCGGCAATTACAGTCTGACTTCCTACGTCTCCAATAAGAACCGCAGATGCATGCGCTTCTCGCAAATGAAAATCAACAGCGTAAACAACATGTGTATTGTCGATTTTTTTCATAAATCGACAAAAAATTTCAAAAATAAAATTCCTTTATCGCCAAGCGTGGGGCGACGCCATGTTGAATCGTCACCTGCGATGTACTTCGCAACATGGCGTCGCTCCACGCTTGGCGATAAAGGAATTCTATTTTTGAAATTTTTCGTTGATTTATGGAAAAAATCGACAATACCCATGTTGTTTACATTGTTGATTTTCATTTGCGAGAAGCGCGAGCTTCTACGTTACGTATTGGAGACGTAGGAAGGAAGACTGTAATTGCGGGTAAATTGCGGCTCGTGTCTAGGCTAAATTCACGTTTCAAGAGTCGTACGACGGGATACCACAGACTCGCGACTCGGCGGTATCACGTCGTACGACTCTTGGAGAAAGAAATGGAATAATTTAACATAAATTAGCTATGCTTTGTTACAATTCAAATGAGAATGCATATTGCAATCTCTGATTCTCAAATTACAACAACAAAAAAATTGTGTAATTTGTTTAAACAATTATTTTTTAAACAAATTGTAGAAAAAATAGGTTCTTGGTCCTGGTGACACCTGACATAGATTTTACGGGCAAAAAGAATCAAAAATAAATATTTTTTAATTTATTTAAAAATTTTTGTTTAAACAAATTACCAAAAAAAATTATTTATATAATTACACTAGAGTGTATATTTCAATCTAGATATATCATGGCGCAAGAGTGCATAGCTTGTTCCTCAAATTATTCTATTTCACTTTGCAAGAGTCGTACGACGTGATACCACGAACTCGCCACTCGGTGGTATCACGTCGTACGACTCTTGGGGAAACAAATCGAATAATTTAACATAAATTTGCGGTGTTTTGTTACAATTCAAACGAGAATGCATATTGCAATCTCTGATCCTCAAATTATGATAACAAACAAAAAGAAAAAAATTGTGTAATTTGTTTAAACAATTTTTGTTTAAACAAATTATGAAAAAAACATTTTCGATGAATGTTGTTACGAATATGCAATATTTAAATCTCGTATTATCATTGTTCAAGTGTGCATTGCCTGCTTCCCCCAAATTATTTCATTTGTTTCTCCAAGAGTCGTACGACGTGATACCACCGAGTAGCGAGTGTGTGGTATCCCGTCGTACGACTCTTGCAATGTGAAATGAAATAATTTGAGAGAATAAGCCATGCACTCTTGCGCCATGATATATCGAGATTGAAATTTACACTCTAGTGTAAATATATGAATAATTTTTTTTGGTAATTTGTTTAAACAAAAATTGTTAAAAGAAATTGAAAAACATCAATTTTTTGTGTTCTTCCCCGTAAAATCCATGTCCGGTGTCAACAGGACCAAGAACCTATTTTTTCTACGGTTTGTTTAAAAAATAATTGTTTAAACAAAATACACAATTTTTTTTGTTTATGTTTGTTGTCATAATTTGAGAATCAGAGATTGCAATATGCATTCTCGTTTGAATTGTAACAAAACACCGCAAATTTACGTCAAACTATATAGTTTATTTCTCCAAGAGTCGTACGACGTGATACTACAGACTTGCGACTCGGCGGTATCCCGTCGTACGATTCTTGGAAAGAGAATTTAGCCCAGACACGAACCCCAATTTACCGGCAATTACAGTCTGACTTCCTGCGTCTCCAATACCTAACGTAGAAGCTTGCGCTTCTCGCAAATGAAAATCACCAGCGTAAACAACATGTCTATTGTCGATTTTTTCCATAAATTGACAAAAAAATTCAAAACTGAAATTCCTTTATCGCCAAGCGTGGGGCGACGCCATGTTGAATCGCCACCTGCGATGTATTTCGCAACATGGCGTCGCTTCACGCTTGGCGATAAAGGAATTCTATTTTTGAAATTTGTTGTCGTTTTATGGGAAAATCGACAATACACATGTTGTTTACGCTGTTGATTTTCATTTGCGAGAAGCGCAAGCTTCTACATTACGTATTGGAGACGTAGGAAGTAAGACTGTAATTGTGGGTAAATTGCGGTTCGTGTCTAGGCTAAATTCACGTTTCAAGAGTCGTATGACGGGATACCACAGACTCGCGACTCGGCGGTATCACGTGGTACGACTCTTGGAGAAAGAAATTGAATAATTTAACATAAATTAGCTATACTTTGTTACAATTCAAACGAGAATGCATATTGCAATCTCTGATTCTCAAATTACGACAACAAACAAAAACAAAAAAATTGTGTAATTTGTTTAAACAATTATTTTTTAAATAAATTGTAGAAAAAATAGGTTTTTGGTCTTGTTGACATCGGACATAGATTTTACGGGGAAAAAGAACAAAAAATAAATGTTTTTTAATTTGTTTAAACAATTACATTTGAAACAAATTGCGGAAGAATAGGTTCTTGGTCGTGTTGACGTTGGACATGGATTTTACAGGAAAAATGTACAAAAAGTTAATATTTTTTAATTTAAACAATTATTGTTTAAACAAATTGCCGAACTGATATTTTCCTTTGTTTTTGGTCGATAATTTTGATTGACACGGTATTCGAATGGATACATTCAATATGTGGAATTTTTTTACGGTTGATTATAAATCCAACAAAAAAGTGACTATAAACTGAAGACGAGAAATGAAGAACTTATAATAGCGAATAACTGGAAGGAACGTATATTGACAAAACTTGAGATAAGTCGATAAAGCATACTATTGACTGCATGAATCATGCTCCTATGTAATCCGATACAGATGATAAGGAACTGTTTGGAGCTCTTTGTCGCATTGAATTGCACGCGTGGATGTTTACAGCATCTCCCACCCTCGTTCCTATAGATATGGACCGAAAGGAAAAAGACTTCTTCTCGCGCTGTGCAGTCTTTTCTTGATTCTCTCGGAGTGAATTATTGCTGGCCACTGTCACGTACGCGTGACTTTCTTAGCCAAACGTTCACGCCGCGCGGTTTACTATACATGCAATAGTGTTGTTTAAACAATTATTTTGTTGTTTAAACAAATTGTGTAAGAATTGGGTTCTTGGCCGTGTTAACACCGGACACGGATTTTACGGCCGAAAAGAACATAAAATATTACGGTTTTTAATTTCTTTCAACAATTTTTGTTTAAACAAATTATTTAAAAAAATTGTTAATGCATTTTGTCACGAGAATGCATATCTGAATCACGCGTTATCATTGTGTAAGAGTGGATCGCCAATTTCTATGAAACTATTTCATTTATTGCTCCAAGAGTCGTACGTCGTAATACCACAGATTTGCGACTCGGCGGTATCGCGTCGTACGACTCTTGAAACGTGAATTTAGCCCAGACACGAACCCCAATTTACCGGCAATTACAGTCTGACTTCCTACGTTTCCAATACGTAACGTAGAAGCTTGTGCTTCTCGCAAATGAAAATCAACAGTGTAAACAACATGTGTATTGTCGATTTTTTCCATAAATCGACAAAAATTTTCAAAAATAGAATTCATTTATCACCAAGTGGAGCGACGCCATGTTGCGAAGAATATCGCTGGTGACGATTCAACATGGCGTCGCTCCACGCTTGGCGATAAAGGAATTTCATTTTTGAAATTTTTTGTCGATTTATGAAAAAAATCGACAATACACATGTTGTTTACGCTGTTGATTTTCATTTGCGAGAAGCACAAGCTTCTACGTTACGTATTGGAAACGTAGGAAGTCAGACTATAATTGCAGGTAAATTGCGGTTCGTGTCTAGGCTAAATTCACGTTTCAAGAGTCGTACGACGGGATACCACAGACTCGCGACACGGCGGTATCACGTCGTACGACTCTTGGAGAAAGAAATGGAATAATTTAACACAAATTAGCTATGCTTTGTTATAATGAAAATGTGTTTAATTTGTTTAAACAAATATTTTTTATGCAAATAGGGGAAAAAATGAGCTCTTGGCCATGCTGAGATCGGACATGGATTTTACGGGAAAATATCCAAAAAATTAATATTTTTAAATTTAAACAATTACTGTTTAAACAAATTACCGAACAGATATTTTCCTTCGTTTTTGGTCGATTATTTTGATTGCCACGGTATCCGAGTTGATATATTCAATACGTGGAATTTTTTTACGATTGATTATAAATTCAACGAAGGAATATATGTTGACAAAACTGAAGATTAGTCGATAAAGTATACTATTGACTACATGAGTCATGCTACTTTGTAATCCGATACAGTTGGTAAGGAACTGTTAGGAGTTCTTTCAAAGATTCAACAAAGAACTTCTTTGTTTTATTGAACTCCACGTGTAGATGTTTACAGCATCTCCCACCCTCGTTCCTACAGATATGGAGCGAGAGGAAAAAGACTTCTTTATTCTCGTGCAGTGCAGTCTTTTCTTGATTCTCTTTGAGTCAAGTATTGTAAGGACGTCATCCAGAATTCAAAGAAGGGAACTTTTTTCAAAACACTACAGATTGACCGAATTTGCTACGTATATGGAAAACGGAAACAGCGACATCTGTGGCAATTTCGTTGTACTAAAATTTTGTTGGTCGATAATCTTTTCAATGAAAGCGGGTTACCACGCACGAGGAATTACAGTCTGACTTCCTGTCAGCTTGTTTCTAACCGGAAACAGATAATTAGGGTTTTGTCCTCTTCTATCACAGCTAAGGAATGTGCGTATTATTCGTTATTTTCAATATATGCTGTGAATATTATTTTCCAATGCGGGGAACATCGCAGGTGACGACTCAACATGGCGTCGCTTACGCTTGGCGATAAAGAAGATTAAATTTTCGAAACTTTTTATTCGATTTATGGAAAAAATCTACCATACGCACATTCTTTACGCTATTAATTTTCATTTGGGAGAAGCGCAAGCAGTTGCGGTTCTTATTGGAGACGTAAACAGTCAGACTGTAATTGTCGGTAAATCGGGGTTCGTGTCTGGGCTAACACTATATAGGACGCGACTTTAACAGAATCTTAAGAAGGTCAATGATGTCACGAAAAAGGACGTATATCCACTGAGATACATCGACTCAATTTTAGATAAGCTTAGAGCAGCTAAATACATATCAAAAATCGATCTATCTCAGGCATATTTCCAAATACCTTTGGCCGAGGAGTCAAAGGAAATAACAGCATTCAGGGGCCCGGGAAAGGGACTGTTTCACTTTAAAAGAATGCCTTACGGTCTAACAAACGCACCGGCTACATTTCAACGATTGTTAGATGAATTAATACCACCAGAAATGGAACCTTATGCGTTCGCATATATTGACGACATTATTGTGGTAAGCGAAACCTTTCCCGAGCATTTGTATTGGCTAAGAAAAGTCTTAAGCAGAATTCGCGAAGCGAACCTGCAAATTAACAAGGAAAAAAGCCAATTCGGATGCTCTGAGGTGGAGTTTCTAGGTTATGTCGTTAATGAGAAAGGCCTCCAGGTGAACCAAGATAAAACACGACCAATACAACAATATCCGGTGCTAAATACCGTAAAGCAAATCCAGAGATTCCTCGGCACGGTGTCATGGTATAGACGCTTCATACCACACTATTCAGAAATAATAGCACCGATGACACAATTACTAAAAAAGAATAAAAAATGGAGCTGGGGTCCAGCCCAACAGGACGCATTTGAGACACTAAAACAAACACTAATAACACCCCCAACATTGCGATGCCCGGACTTCACACAGACGTTCACATTACAGATGGACGCCAGCCAAACAGGGTTAGGAGCAGTCCTAACACAACAACACAACAATGAAGAGCATCGAATTGCGTACGCGAGTAGGATGTTAACGGAGCAGGAGAAAAGATACACAACCACAGAAAAAGAATGTCTGGCAGTGGTTTGGGCTGTGCGAAAATTCAGACCCTACCTCGAGGGGTACAAATTTACAGTCATAACAGACCATAGTTGCTTAAAATGGGTACACAACTTAAAGAACCCCTCGGGTAGGTTAATGAGGTGGTTCCTGGAACTGCAGGAGCATGATTACAATATCATACATAGAAAAGGCAGGAACCACACCGTCCCGGACGCACTATCACGATTACACGAAAACAAACCAAACACACAAAACGAATATGATACGGAACAAATAATAGAAAATGAACGGTGGGACAAAACCTATAGTGAAGCTGTAAAACAAACACGGGAAATATTAAACACCGACACAGCGACGATCGAAACACAAACAGGGACACCTAACATAAACAACACAGACACACAATTAGACAGAAAACAAAGAATACCTATACAAATGGTATGATAGAAAATTTGAACTAACACTTAACAATAGAGATCCCACAAATAAATTTAAAATAAAAGATAACAATCTATACTACAAACAACACGACGAGACAGACGAGGACACACTACTGGACAATGAGTGGAAACTAGTGCTTCGTCCATCAAGTCAAAGCAGTACTACATGCAAACCATGATGCACCCGAAGCGGAGCATTTAGGGATTGAAGAAACGTACGAACGAATAAAAAGAAAGTATTATTGGATAGGAATGTACGGCGACATAGCACTCTATGTAAAAGAGTGCAACAAATGCCAGGTTTCAAAGAACCGACAACAAAAACCGTACGGCCAGATGGGACATAGGGTGATAGATGAACCATGGGCATTTGTAGCAACGGATTTGATGGGACCATTGCCCCAATCACAATCCGGAAACAAATATATATTAGTATTCTTAGATTTATTTAGTAAATGGGTAGAAATAGCACCGCTAAAAGCGGCAACAGCAAAGAACATAGAAGAAGTATTTAAAAAAAATATAGTACATAGATTTGGTTCACCAAAAGTCCTATTCAGTGACAACGGTAAACCATACATAAATAAAACTATAAAAAGCATGACGGAAGCATTAGGGATCACTCACACTACGACACCACCATACCACCCTCAGGCGAACCCGGTGGAACGGGTAAACAAAACACTTAAGACAATGTTAATCACATACCTAGGGAAAAACCACAGAGAATGGGATACCCATTTACACATACTGCAATTCGCAATAAACACTGCCCAACATTCCAGTACACAATACTCTCCAGCATACTTAAACTTTGGGAGACACCTAAGAAACCCAAACGAATTCAAAGAAAACCTGGAAAATATTAACACAAGTGAGACGGACCTGGAGGCATGGTATCAGGAATTAAAAAGATTACACATTATACAAGACGAAGCAACAAAAAACACACAAGTAGCACACAACTCTCAGGCACACTACTACAACAACAGACACAAACCATACACATTCAAAATCGGTCAGCTAGTTCTACGAAAAAACCATACATTATCATCAGGGGAAAAGGGAATTGCAGCAAAGCTAAACCCTAAATATAATGGTCCATTTAAAATATTGAAGGCAATAACAAACGAAATAGTGGAACTAGCAGATCTACAGGATAAAGCGATGGGAAAAGTACATATCCCAGAGTTAAAAGAATATACATTCAACGACAAATCACACAATGACGTAATATCACACGTATAACGAACACAGAATACACCCAAAACGAGGAAAACATTTTTTAAAAAAAAGGGAAGAAATTGATAAAAACCCTAGGTAACACGAAGAAAACACACTACACTTTAAAATACAGATGATGAATTTCACAACTAAATATTAGAAACCTTTTTTCTTCTCTTTTTCCTCATTCTCTTCTTTGGTCTATCTATAAGACAATATATGTAAGTAAATTTAGGTAAAAAAAAAGACTGTAAATGTAGATTATAAGGAACAAACTAGGACATAAGTGTAGATGGTACTAGTTATAAGAGATAAACAAGTTGTAATATACACACGATACAAACATACAGGATGTACACAACGAAAAACACACAACAGCAGTATCAACCGAGAGGATACACCTGCCAAAACTTCACCAATCACACTCGTAAACAGCTTCACCAAACACACCTACGTACAACAAAACCACTGACACCATCACCCATGCCAACACTCAGACAAAACAAGTAAGGCCCTAATGAGGACTGGAAAACGAAAGCTTGCAAAAGGAACCCCAAAAGCCAACCCCAGACAGCGTTGACCGGTTCACGGCTCAGCACGCTTCGCCACCCCACGGAGGGAGGGGTTGTAACGGGGTATGTGGCGTCATCTCTGAATAGACAGAGTATCCAGGAGATGACGTCACACCCCGTTACGATTTCGACCACGATCCGGCGCGCCGGCGTGGAACGAAGGATCGAGGAAGGATCAACGAAGGATCGAGAGGTAGAACGAGGAGAGTCACCGGTGACGAAGGAGGTGAGAGGTTGGTGGAAGAGAGAGAGGAGGAAGTGAAGTGGAGAAAAGGACTAGAGAAGATTGGAAGTGGAGGGAAGGATTAGAAAGGAGTGGAAGTGAGGTGGAGGAAAGGACGAGAGTGGATTGGACGTGGAGGAAAGGACTAGAAAAGGGACGGAAGTGAAGTGAAGGAACGGACCAGGAAGGAGCGGAAGTGAAGTGGAGAAAAGGACTAGAGAAGTTTGGAAGTGGAGGGAAGGATTAGAAAGGAGTGGCAGTGAAGTGGAGGAAAGGACGAGAGTGGATTGGACGTGGAGGAAAAGACTAGAGAAGGGGCGGAAGTGAAGTGAAGGAACGGACAAGGAAGAAGCGGAAGTGAAGTGAAGGAACGGATAAGGTCGGAGTGGAAGTGAGGTGCAGGACTGGACTTGGACAGGTTAGAGTGAAAGAGAGGACGGGAGGAGGACGAACAGGAGTGACGAGGAGTGCAGGGTGACCACGGGAAGGGAAGAGGAGAAAGGAGGACGGACCGGGAACCCCCCCCCCCAGGAAAGGAAGCAGGACCGGAAGGAAGTTGGAGAGGAACGGAAGGAAGAAAGGAAGACGAGCCAACCACACACACCAAAACACACACACTCACACACACACACGCGCGCGCGCACGCGCGCACGCCAAGGCGACAAATAAACTCCAGGTTTCTTATGGTTTTGTCTTGATTTAAGGATTTTTTTGGTGTCCTGACCCGTGCAATTCCTTAGAATATATATGGGGCATTCCACGCCAAATCGGACGGTTCGTAAAATTTTGATTTTTGATATCCTCAATTTTCTGATATTTTTTAGTACCTACCGAAAAACCCTTCCTGGTAAATTTTCAGATTTTTTTGATTACCCGTTTAAAAGATATCAATTTTTCAAAAAAATCGCTTTTTTTTAGTTTTTTGCTGATAACTTCTTCAATAATGGTCCAAATTTAAACTTTCTTTTTTCAAAATTTTTGTTTTTTCATGTACTCTTTAGAAAAAAATATTAAAAAATTGTTGAAGCATTTTTGAATGAGATTTTTTAGTTTAAAATTTTAAATCTCATTTTCCAAAGTGATTGCATATTTTGATTTTTGTCAAAATTTTGTATAGCAAACTACTACTCATTCCACAACTTTTCAGGCTGGTCCGATCGTGGGACCTCCAAAGCTATTATTTTTTTTCGATTTTTGAAAAATTTTTTCTTTCTATTAATCATTATGAATATCAATTTCCGTTACTGTATATTGTTTTTCTAATTATTTTTTAATAATTTCTACAGTTTATAATGGTAAAAAGGTGATTAAAATCAATTAATAGTCGTTAAATCAATTTATAATCAATAAAACAAAAATATTTATTTATTTTCGAAATTTTTTGAAAATTTTACATATGCGGGCATCATTTGAACCAGAATAATGTTTAACTCGTACATTTCCGCTATCCATTGGAACAACTGAATGAATTTTGTGCGTTCCTGCAATTATCTTATTGTTAGCTGTTTTGTATCTCAAATCTAATTTTTTCCGTTGCATTTAAATAATTCTGTTCAGGTAAAATATTACGGCAATATTTGGCAAATTTATAACAAATACTTTATAACAAAAAGTAACATTGAAAATTCAACCCCAATCAGATTTTTCAAAAAATTACCGAAAATAAATAGATATTTTTTTTATTGATTATAAATTGATTTAACGACTATTGATTGATTTTAAACACCCTTTTACCATTATAAATTGTGAAAATTATTAAAAAATAATTAGAAAAATATTATACAGTAACGGAAATTGATATTCATAATGATTAATAGAAAGAAAATTTTTTTCAAAAATTGAAAAAAAATAATAGCTTTCAAGGTCCCACGATCGGACCGGCCTGAAAAGTTGTGGAATGAGTAGTAGTTTGCTATAAAAAATTTTGACGAAAATCAAAATATGCAATCACTTTGGAAAATGAGATTTAAAATTTTTAACTCAAAAATCTTATTTAAAAATGCTTCAACAATTTTTTTAATATTTTTTTCTAAAGAGTACATGAAAAAACAAAAATTTTGAAAAAAAAGACTTTAAATTTGGACCATTATTGAAGAAGTTATCAGCAAAAAACTAAAAAAAAAGCGATTTTTTTGAAAATTTGATATCTTTTAAGGACATGTCAAAGTCTCTTTCGAACTCCGACGGGGTCGGTATGGTAGAGCCCGCCCGCAATTACCGCATTTACCGAGCGGTAAGAGCGAGCGCGGCCGCGAGATGGCACTGCCTGTATGAGGCTTTGCCATCACGCATCACCTACCCATACTACTAATTTGATTTTTCGAGCGTGCCTGAGCACGCTCGACGGCTCAATTCACCGTTTACGCTCGATTTCAGCGTTCTAAAAGCTGCAGATGTACCGTATCGAAAATTTGAAATGTATTTCAAATTCTCGATACATATGTATGTACTGAGAATTTGAAATGCAAATCAATTTTTCGATAATCGAGCGTAACAAATGGATTTCAATATTTTCGATCGGGCGTCGCATTATTGAACTTGCATGTAAATTGTTTTTTACATGTAAACATGCATTTTGCTTCGCCCAAAAAGTCTGTTATTTAAAAAGGGGCCCCTCCAACGCTCCTTTTCGTGAGACACAACCAATAATTGTATAATATTTCGTCTCCCCGATTCCATTTGACATAATATTATGAAGCATGCAATGATTTTTTACACAGCGGTTCATAAATGTACCGCTGTGAAATCAATGTTATCAATGTTGTCAAATATTCATAATAACTATATTCGTCACATGAACGAAAACAATTTTTGGTAAATTGTAGTCTTATTTATTCTATCAGTCTAGAAACCCATGTAGTTCTAGAAGAAACAGCTATTGCTGTTCAATAAACATTTTCCCGACTGATTGATCTATTTTTATTCTGTCGGAAATTCTATGAGTGCACGATTCCGAATAATCGAAACCATGTGCCGTCTCATTGCATTCGTATCTTGCGAATATTTTACATAGCAAGGATTTCCCCCGAGAGCTATCGTCGTGGCAAATGCAGCAGCATAAACGCCACAACTATAAGCATCCGGTTGACGCGTCACCGGTTGGAAAACGATGTCTCGTTTATCCAACTCGGGGTACCGTTTTGCTATATACCGCTTCTCATCATCTCGAAGCAGTACGTACTCGCAACGATTTATGCTATCATATATTAGCAAACAGGAACCGTCATGGTGAATGCAACACCAATGTCGCGAAACGTTCCCGCCAATTATTTGTAAGTCGGACTTACCAGACGAGCGTTTCAGAAACCGAGTATAGGCAAAGTACAACACCGAATGCACTTCATAGTTCGTGCTATGATTGCGTAAAATTTGCAGAAAGAGCTCTATACTGTCATCCGTAAGGAGACTCGTGCATCGCGAAATGTCTGCAATAGCACCATCGGCGTCTATATTCGCCGTTACAACTTGAAGAGCCTCTTTGTCCGCTTCGGTGATTGGCTCATCGTCGTCCGAGCCTGAGATGGTAACCCAGTTACTCTCAGGAACAGGAACGCTCGGTTTCAATTGCAATTCCTTGCAAACAGTAACACTCGCGTCGCTTAGCGCCAAAACAATCGCATCATTGGCCTCCGGTGTCAGAGATTCATCTCTTTGACGTTTCCGATTCACGCAAATTTTCAATTTTTGCTTTTTTTCATCTTGCGCTTGCAAGATGTAAGCCGGTTCTCTTAGTGGCATATTTCTATTGAACCGACTATCCAAAATTTCTGGCAGCATACACTCGTTGTAAAAACGAGACAAAAGAGGTTCCATCTTTTGTTTCCAAAAGGCATCGTCTTTCAGTACTTTCGTGTACTTTATACCCTTTGGTGTCCACATGGCAAAGATGCAAAATGTTCGTTGCGTTATGTGGAGCTGTCCCTGTACTTGATAGTAATAGGGATGGACCTTGCTCATTTGACTTCGGTTTCGTGTGTCAAACACGGTCTTTAGGTTTGCAACTTTTTCGATTGCTTCTTCTGGGTGATATTCCGATGCCGACGATGGACATTTTATTTCTACTAATCCATCGTCACCAATCAGACCATCTGGCGTTGCTCCCAGATACGCAATTTTCACATCAATGAAAAGTCCGCAAGGTAAGATTTTCTCTCCAAGGACTTTTTCAAGATCCGCCTTTGCGGTGCTTTCGCGCTCTTTGCCCCATCTCATTGCCGCCGTATCTTGGACAGGCGGATACAGTATATTCTTTACTGTTGTGCTGCAAGAGGTCGTTAACCTCATGCGACACACTTTTCCAAAGTTGGATGCGGTTAACATCTCGCTTCGATGTTGATGCCACGATTCGCATTCGTGTTGCAACGCTGTGTCGCGTTCGATTTCCTTGCGGCGTTGCTGGGCTTGCTCAAGTCTCTCAAAGTGATTCGCCACAAGAGCCGTAAACGATTCATCGTCGATATCCGGCTTTCTCGATGACGGTCCGTAATCTTTGTCGGTACCGTGCCAACGATAGCATTTTCGTTGGTTTCGAGTCTTATGGCTAATCTCTTTGTTTTTCAAAAGCTTCAATTGCCTCCGCTTTTCCAACCGTGATGCGATTGTGGGGACTTCTTTATTCAAGGATGCTGATATTTTCGTCAACACCTCCTGCGTGTTGTATTGTACAACCGCTGCAGCGCACCTAGCCTGGTAGGAGCTTCTTCCAGCATAATTAATGCGCTTTCCGCCGACTAGTTTCGCCACGATAGCGTTATAAGTTTCCGCACAGTTGTTTGTTACATTGCGCAACAAACTTTCCTTGTACGCTGAAAGATATCGTACCGACTTGTAAACTGGAAGATACAAGCCAGCCCTGGTCAACTCCAGGACCATGTTTTTTTCGCCCTCACGGAGTTCACCACCGCAACTCATGTTGCGTTCTTTGCATTTTGCGTGATCACCAAACACGTGATTAGTGATATTCAAGATATCATCTTGCACGCAACGCAGTTTATCCTCCCACGAGGATGGTTCGTCCAAGCGGCGTTTCACCACTTCCATTACAGTGTTACGAATCTTTAGAGCGCTACTGTCGACCAGTTTGCGCAGCGGACCAATCTTACCCTTTCCAGGATTTATTCTTAGCTCTATGGTCGCCGCTTTTCGTACCTTATTGCACATGTTGCGCAATAAGTGATTCGTGCATTCGACCTTTTCAACTCGTACATTTTGTTCTTTGTACGGTTTACTATCGAGAATCGCTTTATAGACGCTGCTATCGCCATCGGCAATTAGCGTGCTATATATCAAGCCGTGCATTGCAATGCTCTGCTTGAACCCTTCTAGAATAACGTCAGTCTCCATACTAGAAGAGCTTTGATCTCGACCCCAATTTTTGTAGCAGACGTGGCTTTTGGGTTCTCTGTTTTCCTTCTGCGCTCTGGAGCAAATAGCGCAATACTTATTGCGCACTCCAAGAAACAGAACTTTCTTGGTCTGAGCGCCAACGATCGCACCGAGGCCCGCCAACGAATCATGCTGGCCACCTCGGTAAGATCGTTTCAACCAGCTACCGTCTGCTACGACCATTATATGGGGAATTCCGTTAATAACACGGCCTTCCTTAATGGCTAATTCCTTTTCAAGCCGCGCCGCTTCAGACATTTCTGCTTCAGCAGCGGCTTCAATTGGTGAGACCAATTTCTCTTGGTACTCTCTGTAGGTAACGGCTGACATGCAAGGAACTGACATTGCAGCTAGAACTTCCTCCAGCGTTGAATGTCCGATGCCTGCTGTCAACGTTCCCGCTACAGTACTCTCATGCAGACCCATCACATTCGGGTCATCTTTGTCAGTCCAAATGCTGTCTGAATAGTGACACATTTGGCATCTGAACGTCAGGAGCGTTCGCATTCCGTGATCCCACGATTTTTCCAACTTCAAATCGCGGAAATGACACTGAATGCCACGGGAGTGATCGTCGAATCGTTCATGCAATTCATTCAAGATATACATGATATCAACGATTCTTCGTCCTTGAACGGCAACGTTTCTACCGTCTTTTTCAAGGACACTCCCGTTAGATTGCACAAGGCAATCGTTTTCTAATTCTACGTTATGATCTTTACAGACCATTGCAAGCTCAGTCGATGAACCTACCGAGATACGATCAACCTGTATGGCTGATTTTTCGGTGTGTTTATCCACTGAGCTTTCTTCCGTGGTTATTGCAATACTGCAATTTTCATTTTTATGCAAATCGTGTTTAACAACATCGATTTTCCGAGGTATGCAATCCTCGGTGAATTCCACGGATCCGGCATTTAGCCGGAGGATACATAGATCCTTTACATGCAAATTAAATGTGCCTGGTTTACTCACTTCATTGCTGTCTGTACCCTCTACCTTTGAGCAGAGGACATCACGGATATTTCCATCCGTTTCTTCCAGGCTACACGATGCACTCGCATCGTCGATCGGCATTTCGATCTCGATTGTCTCTTCGACAACCATTTCCTCGCAGGTGTCATTTCCGAGGTCCTTGGCGTTCCGAGGAGACACGGGAGAGTCAAAGGTGCTCTGAAGCACCATCGTTTGTCTTCTGTAAACAAAATTTTACATGTAATTACACCGCAAGGACATATATTTCAAAACTACTAAGTGCTACGCTCATAACAGTACAAGTTCATTTGCACGTATATTCGTAATTTTTATAAAACTAGTATAATTTTCTACAAACGTGATAGGAACTCAAGTTGGATATTCTTTGCACTTGATAGTAATTGCAAATGTACGTACAATAATAATGCATATTACAAGTACAACAATAATAAATGATACAATAATAATCTGTCCATGTACTTTGCTTCCCAACATTTTGTAATACATTTTATAACAAACCCTAGCAAAATAAAAATTTCAGTTAGTCTCGGTATATGGCCCACGGCAACTTTAGTAATTAACAAAAATGTAAAAAAATTCGCTGAAAAGTTGTTTTAGCCTTCAAAACTTGGCTAGTACGTCAAAACTAACAGTTTTTCGTGAAATGTTTATTCAACAAAAGTTGTTTTCTATTAAATTTTCCCTGAAGTGCAAACGTAGCGTTGTGCAAAATTCTAACACTTTGCTTGCAAATAACGGAAAATTAAAACGTGTTTGAAAAAAAAGACCTTTTTTACCTCATTTTTTAAATCTTTAACAAAGACCTATGTTCATAATATTTTTTGAAAAGCTATTACAATTCATCAACTACAAGTACTCTCAACCCGATTCCGGTACGTTCGACAGTTTTTGCAAAGAGGAAAAGTTAATTCAAAATAAATATTAACTATGGACGATTGCGCAGAAACATGCAGTCATTGAAAATCATTGCTGATTTCTTTATGCATTGTAGGAAACTCCAACAACAGTACCCTACTTCATTTTGTTGAAAATATTCGTTTATATGGCCAATAGATTTTTAAAAAAAACCAAGGTTTTCCAATTGCTAACTAAGCACGCTACGATGCCAAAACTCTACTGTTTCAAATTTCGAAAGCAGGAAGAAAAAGTTCAAGGCAAAATGCAACTTTTAGACTACGTACAAAATGTTATTAAAACTATAAATCGATCTGTGAAAATATGGCTTTACGTATAATATAATCACAGATGTGAAACGCAGACTTTGAAGCTACGCACCTCATCATCTCTACATCACAATGCAACAAATTGTTGTCTAAAAGTTGCGTTTTGCCATGAACTTTCTTTTTCTGCTTTCAAAATTTCACACAATAGATTTTTGGCATCGTGGCGTGCTTAGTTAGCACTTAGGAAAACTTGGGTTTTGCAAAAAAATCTATTGGCTATATAAACAAATATTTTCAACAAAATGAAGTAGGGTGTTAGAGTTTCCTACAATGCATAAAGAAATCAGCAATGATTTTCAATAGCTGCATGTTTCTGTGCAATCGTCCATAATTACAATTTATTTTGAATTAACTTTTCCTCTTTGCAAACACTGTCGAACGTACCGGAATCGGGTTGAGAGTACTTGTAGTTGATGAATTGTAATAACTTTTCAAAAAATATTATGAACATAGGGCTTTGTTGAAGATTAAAAAAATGAGGTAAAAAAGGTCTCTTTTTTTCAACCAAGTTTTAATCTTCCGTTATTTGCAAGCAAGGTTTTGCAATTTTGCACAACGCTACGTTTGCACTTCAGGGAAAATTTAATAGAAAACAACTTTTGTTGAATAAACATTTCACGAAAAAATGTTAGTATTGAGGTACTAGCCAAGTTTTGAAGGCAAAAACAGCTTTTCAGCGAATTTTTTTACATTTTTATTAATTACTAAAGTTGCCGTGGGCCATATACCGAACCTAACTGAAATTTTTATTTTGCTAGAGTTTGTTATAAAATTTGTTACAAAATGTTGGGAAGCAAAGTACATGGACAGATTATTATCATATCATTGTACGTACATTTGCAATTACTATCGTGTGCAAAGAATATCCAATTCGAGTTCCTATTACGTTTGTAGAACTTTGCAAAAAATCGACGGAAACGAACGTTTTTTTTCTCATGATATTGCATTTTCTGAATATTTTTTGAAAGAAATGTTTTGAAACATCAACACTCGCTTTTTTTGGAATGATTTATCAATTTTCATGTTAAAATATTGAATAACAATGATACCCACTTTTAATTTTTTTGAAAAATTAATATGGTAAGGTACTGTTTGATCAATAACTTCTCTAAAAGTTTCTTAATGGGATTCTGAGTCCGTATATTGTTTTCAGATTTTTGTAAAATTAATAAAGAAATTTTTGGTAAGTAACTGAAAATTTACGTATATTTGTATAATGTTATATCTTTTTAGCATATATACTAAAAGAAAATGAAAAAAGTATTCAGAAAAACGGAGCTGAACATTTTTTAAAAGTATCTTTCTGACAAGTACTCAAAAGATCCACTATAAGGAGAAAAAAGTTGTTTTTCTCATTACATTACATTACATCTTTTGCGTACTTTTTAGAAAGGAGCTTTTAAAAAATGTTCAGTTCTTCTGAGTAATTTTGTATTTTTCTTCTAGTATATATGCTGTAAAGACATAACATTATACGAATATACGTCAATTTTCAATTAAATAGAAAAAAACTTGTCTAATAATTTTCCAAAAATCTGAAAAAAAAAATAAAGAACGAATCCTATTAAGAAACTTTCACAGAAGATGTTGAAGGAGCAGTAGACTAACATAGAAATTTAAAAAAAAATGATCAGTGGTTATAATTCTTGAAAAGAAATATTTAAACAAGAAAATTGGAAAATCCTTTCCAAAAACGCAAGTGAAAAGGTGTAACAAATTTCTTTCAAGAAGTATGCAAAATATACGATGTCATGAAGAAAAAAAAGTTTGTATCCGTCGGTTTTTTGCAAAGTTATAGTTATTTGAAGGCAATATCGAACAAAAACCGACATCTCCAAATAGGCTTCAAAAATAAATTTCAAAAAATTCTTCAATTTTTTTAAGGTATTACAATAATACTAAAATTTTTCTCACAAATTGAAAAATCTAAGTTCCGAAAATGATTTATTTCGGCATGGAATGCAACATACACGTACGCGCGCGCACATGTATGCACACAAGTTTTTTTATTCAATTGTGAGGCAATTTGGACCCCAATTATTACTATAATCACGGATATAACAATTACTTACCTTCGAGCATACGATTTTTGACGAGACAATCGTTTTGCTGACAGCTGGTACCTCCCATTAACTTTTCGGCAGTACGACCGATCCATTGTTACGACTTATTGTTAACTATTAATACAATAGCAACAATAGAAGAACAAGTCTTTTAAATAAATTCACACCACAATGCGTCACTTTGCACCACAAATTTCATAAAAAGAAACACGATAATATTACAAGTTCTAACACGCGTTTGTTTATGTTGTGATGATCGTTGGACGTGCTCGTGGCAACTGGCGCGATGATAGCAGATATAGATAAACAATGGTGGTGACCCGCGAAAAGTATTTCGTATTTGAATTACAGACATTAGAATAGAACCAATTCATACATTTCTTTCGGAAATCAATGCCGTAACGTTTTTATCTCGATGTAGGTAATCGCGAATGATTTTGATTTGCAAGTACAACAAATGCAATTGTGGTTATTACTAATTTGGCCTTTTGGAGAAAGAAATTGAAGAATTTCAGGAAAACTGGCAATGGATTTTTGCAGCATGATTATCCAACATTAAAATATCGATTCTCGTGTAAAAAGGAAAACAATATTGTTTCCATACTGTATTTAAAAAATAATTTTGCAAACAAGTTTTTAAACAGTTTGTTTATATTTTATAAGCACTTCTGTAAAAATATAAATAATTATTTTTTGGTAATTTGTTTTCAACAAAATTGTTCAAACAAAGTAAAAACATTTATTTTTTGTGTTCTTTTTCCCCGTAAAATCGCCTAAGAACCCATTTTTCCACAATTTATCTACAAAAAATTGTTTAAACAAATTAAATAATTTTTTTCTTGTGGTTTGCCTCTCATAATTCGAGAATTGGAGATTCTTATAGACATTCCCTTTTGAACTCTAACACAACATCCGCAATTACTGTCAATAATTGAAATGTACATTCTCGTGATGAAAACCACCGACAATTTTTTAAAATAATTTGTTTAAACAAAACTTGTTTAAACAAATTAAAACCGTAATTTTTCTTTTATTTCGCCGTAAAATCCATGTCCGGTGTCAACACGACCACGAATCCAATTTTTTCCCACAATTTGTTTAGAAAATAATTGTTTAAACAATTTAAAAAATTTTTTTCGATTTGTTTTTCTGTCATAATTTCAGGATTTGAGACCGTTACAGGTTTTCTCGTGTGAATTGCAAAAAAAATCGCAAATTTATGTCTAATTATTTCATTTCATTTTTCAAGAGTCGTACGACGTGATACCGCCGAGTCGCTAGTCTGTGGTATCACGTCGTACGACTCTCGGAAAAATAAATTAAGTAATTTTACAGTGACTGGGTGTGTTATGTTACCGTTCAAATGGGAATATTTATAGCAATCTGAAATCCTCAATTTACGATAGAAAATCAACTGCAAAATAATTGTTTAATTTATGAAATGAGCTCTTAGCCGTGTTGACACCAGGCATAGATTTTATGGGAAAAAAGAACTCAAAAAATTATGGTTCTTAATTTGTTTAAACAATTTTTATTTGAACAAATTAACTAAAAAAATTGTTTCTGCATTTTGTCAAGAGAATGCATTTTTCAATCACTCGTTATCATTTTGCAAGCCTGCATCGCCAATTTCTTTGAAATAATTTCGTTTATTTCTCCTAGAGTCGTACGACGTGATACCACTGAGTCGCGAGTCCGTGGTATCACGTCGTACGACTCTTGAAAAGGGAAATGAAATAATTTGACCTAAATTTGTCATGTTTCGTTGCAATTCACACGAGAAAACATGTAGCGGTTTCAAATCCTCAAATTATGATAACATAACAAAAAGAAAAAATTGCTTAATTTATTTAAACAATTATTTTGTAAATTAACTGTGGAAAAATTAGTGGTTCTTAGTCGTGTTAAAACCGGACATGGATTTTACGGGGAAAATGAGCAAAAATAAATGTTTTATTTTGTTTAAATAATTTTTATTCAAAATATTATTTAAAAAATTTTTTGTGAATTTTGTCACGAAAACGCATATTTCAATCTCCTATTATCATTGTACAAGTGTGCATTGCCTGGTTCTCTCAAATTATTTAATTCGCTTCTCTAAGAGTCGAACGACGTGATACCGCCGACTCGCCAGTCTGTGGTATCACGTCGTACGACTCTTGGAGAAATAAATGAAATACTTTCACACAAATTGGTGACGTTTTGTTACAATTCATACGAGAAAACTTGTAGGGGTCTCGGATCCTCTAATTATGGTAAAAAACAAAAAGGAAAAAATTCCTTAATTTGTTTAAACAATTATTTTTTAAACAAATTGTGGAAAAAAAGGGTTCTTGGCCGTGTTTGACATCAGATATGAATTTTATGGGAAAGAAAAACATAAGAAATTACGGTTTTTAATTTGTTTAAACAATTTTTATTTAAACAAATTATCAAAAAAATTGTTTCATTTTGTCCAGAGAATGCGTGTTACAATCTCGTATTATTATTGTGCAAGAGTGCGTCGCTTGTTACTCTGCAATGACTTAATTTATTTTTCCGAGAGTCGTACGACGTGATACCAGGGACTCGCGACTTGATGGTATCACATCGTACGACTCTTGAAAAGTGAAATGAAATAATTTAAGACAAACAAGCGATGCACTCTTGCACCATGATATATCTACATTGAAATACACACTCTAGTGTAAAAATATAAATAATTTTTTTTTGCTAATTTGCTTAAACAAAAATTGTTTAAACAAATAGAAAATCATGTATTTTTTGTGTTCTTTTTCCCCGTAAAATCCATGTCCGGTGTCAACATGACCAAAAACCTATTATTTCCACAATTTGTTTCAAATGTAATTGTTTAAACAAATTGAAAAATATTAATTTTTTATACTTTTCTCATGTAAAATCCATGTCGGACCTCAGCATGGCCAAGAACTCACTTTTTCCGCAACTTATAGAAAAAAAATATTTGTTTAACACATTTTTTCATCCTGATTTTCTATCATAATACAGTACAGTCTTGTTTCTCGTTAAGAGACTTTACTGTATTATGATAATGTGTTAAATTTGTTTAAACAAATATTTTTTTCTATAAGTTGCGGAAAAAATGAATTCTTGGCCGTGCTGATGTCGGACATGGATTTTACGAGAAAATGTACAAAAAATTAATATTTTTTAAATTAAAAGAATTACTCTTTAAAACAATTACTCTTATGATAGAAAATCAAGAGACTTTACTGTATTAAGAGCCCCGCCACTGGGGGGTATACCTCTTGAGGGGTCTAAGAGTTCGATCGCCGAGTTTCGTATACTCTTTGATGCTTGCCGTCGAGCGTCGAACGTAGACAAGGATAGCGTGTAAAGAAGAGGACGGAGCGAAAACACCGAGGCATGTTACTGAAAATTAGTGAATGTAATGCAAAGATTAAACTTTTTTATTATTAACTTTCTGGTTGTAAAACTTTTACCATCATATGACGGACATTTTTCTAATTAAAATGAGACCAAACGTTGAGAAACTTATGTCCAGACCTAGTAGTGTGTAGTGATAGAAATAAAAACAATAACAGAAGTGAGATTGGGAATGTTTTGATGTTACCCTTTTACTTTTTTTATTATTATTTATCTATGTCGACTGTGGTGATGAAGAATAAATATATCATTTTTTATACATTTTTCAAACGAATTTTTATAATAAATTGCTCATTTTTCATTATTCTAGTACAGTGCTCGGAATTATTTGCACATTTCGGCCCGATTCCTGAGGCACCGCCTGCCGCACCCCCACCGCCGCTATAGGCTTGACGACCGAGTGGCCGGTCGGGTGCTTGACGCTGTTTCTGAGGGGCGCCCTACGATACATATGTCTGGGTCCATACGCATGAGTAAAAATTTCTTTGCGCTGTCAGTAATTTTTATTTTTCCAGATAATTACAGTTATTAATATTACGTTTAGGCCTATGAATACCTTTTATGTACACATATACACTACTCACAAAAATTAAGGGATAATTAAAAAAATTCCAAATTTTTCAGTGATTTTCAACAAAGGATAACTGAGAGAATAATGGCCGAAAAATAAATTATAAAAAAAAAGTAGCCTTCAGTCTCTAGTTTTTGAATCTGATCAGTAAATTTTTTTTACATGAGCGGTTCACGAGTAATCGTAAGAAAACCAACGGAAAAAAAATTTTCCAAATCTTTTTCATCTTCAAAACGGTCTACGGTCTTCAAAAAATTGTTTTTGATTGCGCCACCACCAAACTTTTTTACAGAATTGAATTCTCTTTAATGACACCTTGTTGAGCTCCATACGATAATTTGTCGCGGAGTTATCGTTGATCATAGCAAAAAAGTCATTTTTTACTGATAACCGATAACTCCGAAAATAATCATCGTGCGCAAAATATACGTAGGGTTTAGAAAACTGCAAAACATCCTTTCTAAGACGTCATTAATTTTGTTGATGAAAAAACTTTTTTCGGTGTGATAATCTTATCTAAAAAAAGGTAAAAAATTAAAAATTAAAGGATATTTGGATATTTTAGTATAACTTTGGATATAATGGGTAAATGAAGGATATTGTTTAACCCCAAAGTGCCAAAAGAAAACCCTCAGAGTTTGAAAGCGCTACGCATAAGGAACAAATTTTCAATTTTTATTCATTTTTTCAACTTTAAAATGATCTATTCGGCAATACTGCGTTTTTTCTTTATTCAAAGACATCAATTATTGCGAAAAAATGGAAAATTTTTTTTGGAAAATAATTTTTTTCAAAATAAAAAAAAATTTTTTGTGACTAATTTTTCTTCTTTATTTCTCAATACATAATTGATGTCTTTGAATAAAGAAGATACAATATTGCCGAACAGATCATTTTAAAGTCGAGAAAATGAATAAAAATTGAAAACTTGTTCGTTATGGTGATTTTCGGCAAAAACGATAATTTAAAACTTTCGGGACACTAAGAAAAAATAATCGTAGCGCTTTGAAACTCTGAGGGGTTTCTTTTGGCACTTTGGGGTTAAAAAATTACCGACAATATCCTTCGTTTATCAATTATATCCAAAGTTAGACTAAAATATTCAAATATCCTTTAATTTTTAATTTTTTACCTTTTTTCAGATAACATTATCACACCGAAAAAAACGTTTTCATCAAAGAAATTAATAAAGTCTTAGAATGGATGTATTGCAGTTTTCAAAACCCTAGGTATATTTATCGCACGATGACTATTTCTGGAGTTATCGATTATCAAAATAAAAAATGACTTTTTTGGTTTGATCAACGATAACTCTGCGGCAAGTTATCGTATGGAGCTCAACAAGGTGTTAAATTAAAGAGAATTAAATTTTCTAAAAAAGTGGTGGCGTAATCAGAAACAATTTTTTTAAGACCGTAGACCGTTTTGAAGATGAAAAAAATTTGGAAAATTTTTTTCCGTTGGTATTCTTACGATCGCTCGTGAGCCGCTCACGTAAAACAAACGAACTGATCAGATTCAAAAACTAGAGACTTAAGGCTAAAATTTTTTTTAAATTTATTTTTCGGCCATAATTCTCTGAGTTATCCCATATTGAAAATCACCCAAAAATGTTGAATTTTTTTAAATATCCCTTAATTTTTGTGAGTAGTGTATTATTATATGTGTATATAAAAGGTGTTCAAAGGCCTGAACATAATATTAATAACTTTAATTATCTGGAAAAATAAAAAATTACTGACAGCGCAAGGAAATTTTTACGCATGCGGATGGACCCAGACATATGTATCGTACGACGCCCCTAAGAAACAGCGTCAAGCACCCGACCGGCGGCTCGGTCGTCAAGCCTATAGCGGTGGCGGGGGTACGGCAGACGGTGCCTCAGGAATCGGACCGAAATGTGCAAATAATTCCAAGCACTGTTCTAGTACATTATTTCACTCCGAAATAAAGCCTCTTCAGATGTCAAAGTAAATACCTTTTTTGAAACGCCCACTGTGGAGCTATTTTTTTCCATATACTATGACATCTCAGGAGTATCACCCTAAAATTTTATGAAAAAATATTAAAAATTGCCAGAGTTATGATTTTTTAAAGTAAAAAATGGTATTTTTTACGGATTGCCTCCTTCCTGATTTTTTTTGCCATTTTGAAAATTTGATAATCATTTTTTGCAATGATATTCTCATTCTAAAAGGCTCAAACTAATCCTGAATTTTTATGAGTCGCTCGGAATAATATTGGTAACGTGGCAATTGTTTAAACATGGCTGGGGTCATTCTGACCCCGTGTGACCTGTACGTTATTTTTAGAACGTGTGAACTCGAAGGTTTAATTTCTTCAAACAATTATTATTTAAACAAATTGTGGAAAAAATGGGTTCCTGGCCGTGTTGACACCAAAAATAGATTTAATGGGAAAATTGAACTTGAAAAATTACGCTTTTTAATTTGTTTAAATAATTTTTATTTAAACAAATTACCTAAAAAAATATTTTTCGCATTTGGTCATGAAAATGCATTTTTCAATTACGTATTATCATTGTGCAAGAGTGCATCGCCTGTTTCTCTCCAATTATTTCATTACTTTCTCCAAGAGTCGTACGACGTGATACCACCGAGTAGCGAATCTGTGGTATCCCGTCGTACGACTTTTGCAAAGTGAAATGAAATAATTTGAGACAAACAAGCGATGCACTCTTGCACCATGATATATCTACATTGAAATATACACTCTAGTGTAAAAATATAAATAATTTTTTTTTTCTAATTTGCTTAATCAAAAATTGTTTAAACAAATAGAAAAACATATATTTTTTGTGTTCTTTTTCCCCGTAAAATCCATGTCCGGTGTCAACATGACCAAAAACCTATTATTTCCGCAATTTGTTTAAAATGTAATTGTTGAAACAAATTGAAAAATATTAATTTTTTATACTTTTCTCCCGTAAAATTCATGTCGGACCTCAGCACGGCTAAGAACTCATTTTTTCCGCAACTTATAGAAAAAAATATTTGTTTAAAAGTCTCGTTAGGAGACTTTACTGTATTCTCGTTAAGAAACTTTACTGTATTATGATAGAAAATAAAAATGAAAAAATGTGTTAAATCTGTTTAAACAAATATTTTTTTTCTAAAAGTTGCGGAAAAAATGAATTCTTGGCCGTGTTGATGTCGGACATGGATTTTACGAGAAAATGTACTAAAAATTAATATTTTTTAAATTAAAAGAATTACTCTTTAAACAATTACTCTTATGATAGAAAATCAAGAGACTGTACTGTATTAAGAGTCCCACCACTGGGGGTACACCTCTTGAGGGGTCTAAGAGTTGGATCACCGAGTTTCGTATACTCTTTGATGTTTGCCGCCGAGCGTCGAACGTAAACAAGGATAGCGAGTAAAGAAAAGGACGGAGCGAAAACACCGAGGCATGTTAGTGAAACAATGTAATGCAACAGTGTAATGCAACGATGAAATTTTTTTATTATAAACTTTTTTCTTGTAAAACTTTTACCATCATATTACAGACATTTTTCTAATTAAAATGAGACCAAACGTTGAGGAAATGGATCTAGAATAGAATACTTTCTTAAGAAAGTATTCTATCCTAGATCCATTTTCCTGGTCTTTTTAGGCATTCTTTTACAAAAAAAGTATAAGTTTCTCAACGTTTGGTCTCATTTTAATTAGAAAAGTGTCCGTAACATGATATTAAAAGTTTTACAACAAAACAGTTAATAAAAAAAAAGTTTCATCGTTGCATTACATTGTTTCACCGATATACCTCGGTGTTTTCGCTCCGTCCTCTTCTTTACTCGCTATCCTTGTCTACGTTCGACGCTCGGTGGTAAACGTTAGAAAATATACGAACTCCACGTTAGTTGCACAAGGTCAGTTCCGACTTTTTGCTCCTAACGAGACTTTACTGTACTGCTTTGAAGAACGAAATCATACATAAGAAATAAAACGGCGAAAATCAAAACCTTGAGATTCTTATTTGTATTATTTTTTTCTATTATTAGCACTACCACTATACCGCTACCACGCTATTATTATGATTATTGTTAATATTATTAATACTACTATTACTATTATTAATTTGTTGATGACGATGATGATTATGATTATTATAATTATTAATATTATGGTTGTTGTTGTAATTATTACTTTAAACTCGAATTCCATTTTTAATCGAATTGAATTGAAAGTAATAATTACAACAACAACCATAATAATAATAATAATAATAATAATCATCATCATCATCATCAACAAAGTAATAATAGTAATAATAATATCAGCAATAATCGTAATAATAACGGTACTGGTATTGGTAATAATAGAAAAAAATATTTCTAATAAGAATATCAAGGTTTTCATTTTCGCCGTTTTATTTCTTATGGGTGTTGGATAGATGGACGCTTCATAAGAAAAACGGAGAACTCACGATAGAGCTCTCCCCACCACTTCCATTTTTGTGACAAAGAAAGGTGATGCGAAAGAGACAGAGAGAAGATATGAGAAAATATACAATGTAGGAAGCTTGTCTTTTCAAATCTTTCTACTGTCGTGAAAAAAAGAAGACTTTACTTTTGCATGTGTAGGCTTGCCTTAAATGGTTGATTTGTGTTTATATATGCAAACACATACATTGACAAATTTGAAGGAACTAACTTTTTTTATAATGAATAATTCGTAACAAATTTTCGGACTAGGATGCAGCTTAAAATATACAGGAAAGAAAACTTTTTACATTCTGATTTTTACATTTTAAGAATGACATATTGGAAATATTCTGGATGTTATATTTTTATAGGAATAGTAATTTGATAATAATGGAGATGTTTTGTTACCGTTACCAAGAGAATGTCCATAACAATCTAAAATTCTCGAATTACGAGAATAAAAGAAAAAGAAAGAAATTCTTTAATTTAAACAATTTTTTTAAAACTAATTGTGGAAAAATGGATTCTTGGCCATCTTGGTATTGGACGTAGATTTCACGGGAAAAAAACACAAAAACATTCATTTTTTACAGGGAAAAACACAAAAAATTAATGCTTTTTAATTTGTTTAAACAATTTTTGTTTAATTTATTTTTTAAATTGTTTAAACAAATTAAAAAGCATTAATTTTTTGTGTTTTTCCCCGTAAATATGAATGTTTTTGTGTTTTTTTCCCGTGAAATCTACGTCCAATACCAAGATGGCCAAGAATCCATTTTTCCACAATTAGTTTTAAAAAAATTATTTAAATAAATTAAACAATTTTTTTCTTTTTCTTTTACTCTCGTAATTCAAGAATTTCAGATTGTTATAGACATTCTCTTTGTAACGGTAACAAAACATCTCCAATTATTATCAAATTACTATTCCTATAAAAATATAACATCCAGAATATTTCCAATATTTCATTCTCAAAATGTAAAAATCCGAATGTAAAAAGTTTTCGTTCCTATATATTTTAAGCTGCATTCTAGTCCGACAATTTGGTACGAATTATTCATTAAAAAAAAAGTTAGTCCCTTCAAATTTGTCAATGTATGTGTTTGCATATATAAACACAAATCAACTATCTAAGGCAAGCCTACACATGCAAAAGTAAAGTCTTCTTTTTTTCACGACAGTACAAAGATTTGAAAAGACAAGCTTCCTACATTGTATATTTTCTGATATTTTCTCTCTGTCTCTTTCGCATCACCTTTCTTTGTCGCAAAAATGGAAGTGGTGGGGAGAGCTCTATCGTGAGTTCTCTGTTTTTCTTATGAAGCGACCATCTGACTCTACTCTATCTTACTCTCTCACACAGGAGTGGAATCAGCGGCATCCCTTGAGAGAAGTAAGCGAACCGCTTTGGGTATCCAACAGCCATAAGAAATAAAACGGCGAAAATGAAAACCTTGACATTCTTATTAGAAATATTTTTTTCTATTATTACCAATATCAGTACCGCTATTATTACGATTATTGCTGATATTATTATTACTATTATTACTTTGTTGATGATGATGATTATGATTATGATCATTATTATTATTATTATTATTATTATTATTATTATTATGGTTGTTGTTGTTGTAATTATTACTTTCAATTCAATTCGATTAAAAATCGAATTCGAGTTTAAAGTAATAATTACAACAACAACCATAATAATAATCATAATCATCATCATCAACAAAGTAATAATAGTAATAATAGTAATAATAATATTAACAATAATCATAATAATAGCGCGGTAGTGGTATAGTGGTAGTGGTAATAATAGAAAAAAATAATACAAATAAGAATCTCAAGGTTTTGATTTTCGCCGTTTTATTTCTTATGTATGATTTCGTTCTCCAAAGCAGTAGTAACCACACTACTGCTACTACTACTATGTTGTCCAACGACAATACATTACAGACCTAGTAGTGTGTAGTGGTAGAAATAAAAATAATAACAGAAGAGAGATTTGGAATGTTTTGATGTTATGCTCTTACTTCTTTTATTATTATTTCTACTACTACTTTATTGTTCGACGTCACACCGTAAGTAAGGTCGGGTCTAAATTTTTTTACCGTCTACCGAGCATCTTTGGCGTTCTATCTCGAACCGGCAAATTATGATAGAAAATCAAGATGAAAAAATGTGTTTAATTTGTATAGAAAAATATTTTCTATACAAGTTGAGGAAATAATGAGTTCTTGGCCGTGCTAAGGTCCGACATGGATTTTACGGGAGAAAAGTATAAAAAATTAATATTTTTCAATTTGTTTAAACAATTACATTTTAAATAAATTGCGGAAATAATAGGCTTTTGGTCATGTTGACACCGGACATGGATTTTACGGAGAAAAAGAACACACAAAATAGATGCTTTTCTTTTTGTTTAAACAATTTTTGTTTGAGCAAATTAGCAATAAAAAATTATTTATATTGTTACACTAGACTGTATATTTCGATCTAAATATATCATGGTGCAAGTGTGCTTGTTTCTCTCAAATTATTTCATTCCACTTTTCAAGAGTCGTACGACGTGATACCGCCGAGTTGCGAGTCCGTGGTATCACGTCGTACGACTCTTGGAAAAATAAATTAAGTAATTACACAGTCATTGGGGACGTTTTGTTTTCATTCAAACGGGAATGTCTATAACAATCTCAAATTCTCGAATTATGATAAATAAACAAAAAGAAAAAAATGTTTAATTTATTTAAACAATTTTTTAAAAAATAATTGTGGAAAAATGAATTCTTGGCCGTCTTGGTATTGGACATAGATTTCACGTAAAAAAACAAAAAATGAATGTTTTGTAATTTGTTTAAACAATTTTTGTTAAAACAAATTATGAAAAAAAATGTTTGATGCATGTTGTAACGAAAATGCATATTTCAATCTTGTATTATCATTGTGCAAGTGTGCAATGCCTGCTTCTCTCAAATTACTTCATTTGTTTCTCCAAGAGTCGTACGACGTGATACCACCGAGTAGCGAGTCTGTGGTATCCCGTCGTACGACTTTTGCAAAGTGAAATGAAATAATTTGAGACAAACAAGGGATGCACTCTTGCACCATGATATATCTACATTGAAATATACACTCTAGTGTAAAAATATAAATAATTTTTTTTGGTAATTTGCTTAAACAAATATTGTTAAAACAAATTAAAAAACATTTATTTTTTGTGTTCTTTTTCCTCGTAAAATCCCTATCCGGTTTCAACATGACCAAGAAACTATTTTTTCCACAGTTTGATTAAAATGTAATTTTTTAAACAAATTGAGAAATATTAATTTTTTATACTTTTCTCCCGTAAAATCCATGTCGAACCTCAGCACGGCCAAGAACTCATTATTTCCGCAACTTGTATAAAAAATATTTTTTTATACAAATTAAACACATTTTTTATGTTAAATTTATTTAAACCAATATTTTTTTTCTATAAGTTGCGGAAAAAATGAATTCTTGGCCGTGCTGATGTCGGACATGAATTTTACAAGACAATGTACAAAAAAATTAATATTTTTAAAATTAAAACAATTACTCTTATGATAGAAAATCTAGAGACTTTACTGTATTAAGAGCCCCACCACTGGGGGGTATATCTCTTGAGAGGTCTAAGAGTTCGATCGCCGAGTTTCGTATACTCTTTGATGTTTGCCGCCGAGCGTCGAACGTAAATAAGGATAGCGAGTAAAGAAAAGGATGGAGCGAAAACACCGAAGTATATCGGTGAAACAATGTAATGCAACAATGTAATGCAACGATGAAATTTTTTTATTATAAACTTTTTTGTTGTAAAACTTTTACCATCATATTACAGACATTTTTCTAATTAAAATGAGACCAAACGTTGAGGAAATGGTTCTAGAATAGAATACTTTCTTAAGAGAGTATTCTATCCTAGATCCATTTTCCTGGTCTTTTTAGGCATTTTTTTTACAAAAAAAGTATAAGTTTCTCAACGTTTGGTCTCATTTTAATTAGAAAAATGTCCGTAATATGATGGTAAAAGTTTTACAACAAAAAAGTTAATAATAAAAAAGTTTCATCGTTGCATTACATTGTTTCACCGATATACCTCGGTGTTTTCGCTCCGTCCTCTTCTTTACTCGCTATCCTTGTCTACGTTGGACGCTCGGTGGTAAACATTAGAAAATATACGAACTCCACGTTAGTTGCACAAGGTCAGTCTCCTAACGAGACTTTACTGTATGATGATTCGAGATAGAACGCCGAAGAGGCTCGGAAGGCGGTAAAAAAATTTTAGCCCCGACCTTACTTGCGGTGTGACTTCGAACAATAAAGTAGTAGTAGTAGTAGAAATAATAATAAAAGAAGTAAGGGAGTAGCATCAAAATATTCCAAATCTCACTTCTGTTACTGTTTTTATTTCTGCCACTACGCACTACTAGATCTGTAACGTATTGTCATCGGACTACAAAGTAGTAGTACTGTAGTTATTACTACTACTTTGAAGAAAGAAATAATACATAAGAAATAAAACGGAGAAAATCAAAACCTTGAGATTCTTATTTGTATTATTTTTTTCTGTTATTACCACTACCACTATACCACTACCACGCTATTATTATGATTATTGTTAATATTATTATTACTATTATTACTTTGTTGATGATAATGATTATGATTATGATTATTATTATTATTATGATTGTTGTTGTAATTATTAGTTTCAACTCGAATTCGATTTTTAATCGAATTGAATCGAAAGTAATAATTACAACAACAACAACTATAATAATAATGATAATTATGATAGTAATAATAATAATAATAATAATAATAATCATCATAATCATCATCATCAACAAAGTAATAATAGTAATAATATCAGCAATAACCATAATAATAGCGGTAGTGGTAGTGGTAATAATAGAAAAAAATAATTCTAATAAAAATGTCAAGGTTTTGATTTTCGCCGTTTTATTTCTTATGGCTGTTGGATACCCAAAGTGGTTCGCTTACTTCTCTCAAGAGATGGCGCTGATTCAACTCCTGTGTGAGAGAGTAAGATAGAGTCGAGTGAGACGGTCGGTTCATAAGAAAAGGGGAGAACTCACGATAGAGGTCTCCCCACCACTTCCATTTTTGCGACAAAGAAAGGTGATGATGCGAAAGAGACATAGAGAAAATATCAGAAAATATACAATGTAGGAAGCTTGTCTCTTCAAATCTTGCTACTGTCGTGAAAAAAGACTTTACTTTTGCAAGTTTTTGTCCAAGCTTCATAGCTACTCTATTTTTCAACCGATTTCAATGAATAAGGTCTCATTTCAAAGGTAAATAAATTTTGTACGAGATGACTTTTTCGAATTTTCAATTAGATGTTTCTCTGCCCTGATATATGTACATGAAAGTAGACACATACTTCATATCGAGTTTTTTTACTCAAATCATAATTTTGTCAAAATTATAAAAATGTCATCTCGTACAAAACTCATTTATCTTTATAATGAGACCTTATTCATTAAAATCGGTTGAGAAATAGAGCAGCTATGGCACTTCGGCGAAGAGCATATTTGTTGACCCCTCAAGTGGGGCGGGCGGCTGGTATCCAACAGCCTTATGTACTATCTCTTTCTTCAAAGTAGTAGTAAAACTACACTACTACTACGTTGTTGTCCAACGACAATACATTACAGACTTAGTAGTGTGTAATGCTAGAAATAAAAACAATAACAGAAGTGATGTTTGGAATGTTTTGATCATACCCTTTTACTTCTTTTATTATTATTTATCTGTGTCGACTGTGGTGGTGAAGAATAAATACATCATTTTTTATACATTTTTCAAACGAATTTTTATAATAAATAGCTAATTTTTCATTATTCTAGCACTTTATTTCACTCCGAAATGGACCCTCTTTAGATGCCGAAGTAAATACCTTTTTTGAAACGCCCACTATGGGGCTTTTTTTTTCCATATACTGTGACATCTCAAGAGTATCGTCCTAAAATTTTATGAAAAAATGTTAAAAATTGCCAGAGTTACGATTTTGTTAGTAAAAAATTATACTTTTTACGGATTGCCTCCTTCCTGATTTTTTTTCGCCACTTTGAAAATTTGATAAAAATTGTTTGAGATATTCTCATTCTAAAAGATTCAAACTAATATCCTCAATTTTTATGAGTCGCTCGGAATGACAATTGATTGAAGTGGCAATTGTGTAATCATGGCTGGGGTCATTCCGACCCCGTGTGACCTGTACGTTATTTTTAGAACGTGTGACCTCGAAGGGTTAACTTGTTTAAACAATTATTATTTTAACTAATTGTGGAAAAATGGGGACTTGGTCGTGCCGACACCGGACATGGACGTTCTAAAAAGAACACAAACAAATTTTTTTTTCAAATTTGCTTAAACAATTTTCAGTTAAACAAATTATTACGAACAATTTTAGTGTGTTGAAAGAAATGAGAGGTTTTTAAACGAGAAAAGGAGAAGAAATTTTGAGGATGAAGAAATGCACGCAATTAAACTTAACAGAGGTTTTATTCCTATCCGACAACGTGTATGTCTTTAAAAGGTTCGCCAACGCTCTCCCCGAATGATAGAAAATTCTCGAAACTATAGAATAAGTTCTAACTCCAATAACACGAAAATGAGAGATTCGCGAATCCGTTTTCCTTGTAAAATCGAGATAGACTGACTCTACACAGGTGTGACAAATACGTTAGGATTTCCGAGAGATTGATGCGCGGCAGGATGAACGGAAAGTCGGATACCTAAATGTGTTAGAGAGAGATAAGGATATCTAACTTACATAGCGCGCAACGAAAAGATGCGAATTACTCTAGGTGTCGAAGGTGATACCTACGAAACACCGCACAAAAGGGAGAGCGATACTCATACAGGTGATATACATATTAACGGTCAACAACAAGAATAGACGAAATAAGAACTACATTAGAACGGTTTTCACACAAATTAAAGTCTTTTTCTTAGCTGATAATGCCTTTGCCTTAACATTACCGCCCGCCTTGCCATCAGTGTCGATGGCGAAACTAGAGACATACCGCCCGCCATGCTGAATCACTAATCGGTAGCAACTGGCAGTACACAAAGTTTGGTGATCGGCCTCTTGAAAGTTGAAGTTGAAGTCTTCACCGTGACGGTGCGAACGTGTCCATCATGTCCCGGATGAACATCAATTACTCTGGCGAGTGGCCACACAGAAGGGGGATAATTCTCATTCTTTATGAGCACGATCGCTCCAACTCTGACGTTTTCTTCGACAATTCGCCACTTTGTCCTTTTTTGTAGAGACTGGAGGTAATCAGTACTCCATCGCTTCCAAAAATGCTCCAATTTTTGACGGAGAAGTTGCCAACGAGATAACCGTTGAGGTGATACGTCCGCAAGAGTAGGCTCCGGAACCGTATTTAATGCGCTGCCAATAAGAAAATGACCGGGCGTCAAAATGCTTAGGTCTGTAGGGTCTTCGCTGATAGAGCAAAGTGGGCGAGAGTTCAACACGGCTTCTATTTGCGAAAGTAGCGTAGAAAATTCTTCAAAAGTGAGAGTCGCGATTCCAATCACTCGTTTTAGATGGAATTTCACTGATTTCACACCAGCTTCCCATTTACCTCCGAAATGAGGTGCAGATGGAGGGTTGAATCTCCACTGAGTACCATGGGCCGTCAGTTCGTTCGCGATGATCTCAAACTCTTTAGTAGACGCAGAAAGGAGACGTTGTAACTCTGCATCTGCTCCAATTAGATTTCTTCCGCAATCACTTGATAAAGTCGCTGGGATTCCGCGACGAGAAGCAAATCTTTTATATGCTGCTAGAAATGCATCGGAAGTATAATCTGACACTAACTCTAGATGCGCTGCGGAGGTGGAGAAACAAACGAAAATAACGATATAACTTTTATAAGTCTTTGCTCCACGACTTCGCTTCGGTAAAGTAGCGAACGGACCAGCATAATCGACTCCAGAATGGAGGAATGGGCGTGACTGGGAAACGCGAGATGCCGGAAGTTGCCCCATGATTTGGGAGCTCACACTAGCACGCTGACGAGCACACGCTACACATCGATAAATGAATCGTCGAACCGGTACTCTTCCTCCTAGAATCCAGAATTTCTGCCGAATCGTAGCTAAAGTCAGTTGAGTTCCTCCATGTAACGTTGAGCGATGGTAATGATCGACGATAAGTGTAGAAAGTGCTGAATCGCGAGGGAGAATGAACGGATGTTTCTCGTCATATTCCAAATCCGAATGATGAAGCCGTCCTCCAACGCGAAGGAATCCATTAGCATCGACGAATGGCGCGAGACTGGCGAGGGCGTGTGTTCGTCTGGTTGGAGATTTCTTTTGAAATTCTAAAATTTCGTTTCCGAAGTAAGCTTTCTGAGTTTCTTTTATCCAAAATAGAAGAGCTTCCTTTGAATCATCAGTTGTTATACTTCTTGTGCAGATTTCCTTCTGTAAAGTGGAGCGTTGAGCCTTGAATTTTTGCGAAGCTTTCTTACAAGTGGCGGTGATCCTTAACAATCTTGTAAGTTTTGAGTAGCGATTAACCAACTCCCATATTGGGTGCGGAGCCGATGAATGGTTGAGCAAAACCTTCTGATTTTGCTCCTCGTTAGTCTCCAACGGAATCTCTCCCGGATCGGCAGGCCAATGAACGGAATGGCTCCTTAACCATGGCGGACCGCTATTCCACAAACGCGAGTTTTGAACTTGTTCAGGAGCAGCACCTCGTGACGCGATATCTGCAGGATTTTCGGCACTTGCGACGTAATGCCAACGCGAATGTTCAAGTTCTTGAATCTCGGTTACGCGATTTCGAACGAAGTCTTTCCATCGAGCTGGATGACCTCTGATCCACGCGAGTGCGACAGAAGAATCTGTCCATAAATGAACGGGAACGCTCGAAAGATCCAAAACTCTAATTACGTGACGGACTTGTCGAACGAGAATAAGTGCAGCACAAAGTTCGAGACGCGGAATTGTAATTTTTCGTAGAGGTGCAACCTTGGTTTTAGCACATACGAGCGAAACGTGAGATTCTTCGTTTTCCGAGGTCACTCGAAGATAAATTACTGCGGCGAGAGCTATTTGCGAAGCATCGGAAAAGCCATGAATCTCAATGGCAAGACGCGACGCGGATGTTTGGATCCAACGCGGGATACGCACAACCGAAATTTCCATTAAGTCTTTTAGGAAACACCGCCATTTCAAGGCAAGAGCTTCTGGCAATGGTTCGTCCCACTCGAGTTTAATGCACCAAAGATTCTGCATAAAGACTTTAGCGCGAATCAAAATGGGTGCGAGCCAACCTAATGGGTCGAAAAGTTGCGAAATTTGAGAAAGTACCCGTCGTTTAGTAATTAGGGATTCGGCAGTGGAGAATCGCTGAGGTACGAAAGTGAAAACATCTTCTCTCGAATTCCACACAAGTCCGAGGGTTTTGAAGACTGAGTCTTCGTCCAGATGAAGCGATGAAGATGCTGCGCGATTTCCTGTGCTAATATTTTCGAGGAGATCCTCCACATTCGCTGCCCATTTTTGAAGCTGAAATCCTCCCTTAGCGAGCAACTGTGACACTTGACTCATTTTCTCACGGCCTTCTTCAAGGCTGTCTGCTCCTTCATCTTCAACGATTTGATGCAACACTCGAATTGCTAAGTATGGCGCACTTGAGAGTCCGTAGGTGACGGTACGCAATTGATATTCCCGGATCGCTTGATCTTCAGATTCCCTCCAAAGGATGCGTTGGAGATCCCAATCATACTCGTGAACGAGAATCTGCCGATACATCTTGACGATATCGGCTGAGAAGACGACTTGGTAAGTACGCCAACGCAACAACACATCGGCGAGATCAAGTTGCAGCTTCGGTCCGACGAGAAGATGATCGTTGAGCGAAAATCCAGTGCTTGTTTTTTGAGATCCATTAAACACAACTCGTAATTTGGTAGTTGTGCTAGATTCTCGAAGGACGCCATGATGTGGGAGATAAAAAACGCGAGACGGATCCTTTGGAAGGTCTACGGCATGACTCATGTGTCCGAGAGCGCTATATTCTCGAAGAAACTCGACATACGCGGTTTTGAACCGAGGTTGCGTCTGAAAACGGTGTTCTAGACGCGAGAACAGACGAAGGGCGGGAAAACGCGAGTTACCGAGTTGTATAGAATCTGTTTTGGTAGGTAATCGCACGATATACCGACCAGAGTGATCGCGACTGACAGTTTCACGAAAGAATTCCTCACACCTTTTTTCTTCAGGATAGAGTTGCGGAGGTTGTGGCGTTTCTTCTTGGAGCCAGAATTGCTGCATGAGTTCGTATAGCTCATGATCTAGAGAACACTGGAAACCTTGAACCGAGGCGCAATGAGACCCGACAGTTGCTTCCAATGGCACTGAACCTGATAACACCCAACCGAGCCGAGTATTTTGGGCGATCGGAGTCCCTGGAGGACCTTTGCGGATGTTCTCCAGTATAACGTAACTATAGACATCTGCACCAAGAATTAGATCGATTGGCCTCGGACTATTGTAGTCTGGATCCGCTAGACGTAATCCTTTGAGATGAGGCCAATCTTGTGCGAGAAGTCGGAACGAAGGTAAGAATGTTGTTAATCGCGGAAGCACGAGCGCGTTTAGCCGGCACGAAAATGATTGATCGACGCGAGACTGGATGCTAAAGGTTGACAAACCGCGAGTAACTCCAGATTGCTGAGCTCCAACTCCAATTACTGGAATTGTAGCGTGAGTCCTTGGCAGCTGCAACTGTTGACAGAGTGCTTCGGTTATGAATGAGCTCTCGGAACCGGAATCTAGCAGAGCTCTGGCCTCGATGAATTGTCCATTCTTTGGATGCGCTACCCGAACGATGACTGTAGCCAGGAGAACTGGAGAACGCGAAATTATCTGTGGATGAGCAGTGTGACTTACGGTCTGAACGGAAGAGTTCGGATCAAATGTCGAGGTACTCGGAACTGCACTATTTCCTAAGGATTGCATTCTATTGTCCTTAGGATCGCTAACTGGAGCCATGTTAGCATGGAGCAACGTGTGATGCTGGCGGCCACAAGTTTGACACCGCTTTAAAGTCCGACAATTCTTCAAAAAATGTGACCCTAAACAATTGTAACACAATTTCTTCGAAATAACTGTGTTTTTCCGTTCTGCTTGTGACTTTTCCCTAAAAAGTGGGCACGACGCAATATAGTGATTTTGGCGACACAAGATACACTTATCTTCTCTAGACATCACTGCGTGCGACTTCACATTCTGTTTCTGTGGTTTCGCGAAACTGGTCGGTTTCGACCTTGACCCATTCGCATTCTCGACGGCTTCAAGAGCGTGAATGCGACCGAGCAGAAATGATTCGAGTTCAGAGTATTCCACTGCCTCTGTGCGTTCGCCAATTTTCTTTCCCCAATCCTTAAGGGAATCCACATCTAATTTTCGAGAAACTTGATGGACAAGAATCGGGTCCCAGTCCTTGATTGAGCAACCGAGAGATTCGAGCGCTCCTAGCGATTCCCGAACGTCGCCAACTAAACGTTTAACCTCCGACGACGACTCAGAATTCATTCTCTTGATGGAAAACAGCGTTGAAAGATGGGAATCTACTAACAAACGTTTATTTTCGTATCGTCGCACTAAAAGTTCCCACGCGCGGGAAAAGTTTTCACCTGAAACTGCGATGTTCTTTAGTAGTTGACCGGGCTCATCGATAACACTCATTTTAAGATAGTGCAGTTTTTCTACACACGTCAATTCATTGTTCGCTCCGACCATTGAAGTGAATAAATCGCGAAACGGACTCCAATCAGAGTATTTTCCCGAAAACGTTGGTAGTTCGACTTTCGGAAGTCTTCTGGATCGCGATAACTGCGCTGGAAGCATTGAAACATCGCCGGAAGTTGCATTCGGTGTTGATGCGGAAGGTAATCCATCAAGAAGATCGAGCATGGCACCTTTGATTTCTAAGAATTTATCTTCACAGCACGAATACAAATCGTCTTTGAAATAAGGCATTTGACGAACAGTGTCGTTGCGAGCTTTGCACAGTTTTTCGTGATTGTCCTGAAATTTACTCCAGTTTGCACTTAAAGTGTCCAGTCGACTTTGGATCTGACCGCGAGTTATTTTGGCTTCGCCAAGCTTCTTCAAATTTTCGTATGCGCGCGCGATCAGACCGAAAAGATCATTTTGACGTTCAATAGCGGATTCGATGGACGCCATTTTCCGGTTTTTTTTTTTTTTTTTTTTTTTAAAGTTCGCGGGGAGATAACGGTAACAATAATTGATAAACGGGTCGCGAGTTGATCACTTTTAGACAACCAACACAGAAAAACTCTGCTCAATGTCACACAGCGGTTACTAGGAAAACGCAATGTCAGTGAGAGTCTTGAGAAAAAAAAGAACTTGAGATGTTCACTATGAACGATTCACACGAGAATTCCTTAAAGAAAACTGAACTTTTCTCTAATATCCGGCTCGAAGGACCAAAAAATGTTGAAAGAAATGAGAGGTTTTTAAACGAGAAAAGGAGAAGAAATTTTGAGGATGAAGAAATGCACGCAATTAAACTTAACAGAGGTTTTATTCCTATCCGACAACGTGTATGTCTTTAAAAGGTTCGCCAACGCTCTCCCCGAATGATAGAAAATTCTCGAAACTATAGAATAAGTTCTAACTCCAATAACACGAAAATGAGAGATTCGCGAATCCGTTTTCCTTGTAAAATCGAGATAGACTGACTCTACACAGGTGTGACAAATACGTTAGGATTTCCGAGAGATTGATGCGCGGCAGGATGAACGGAAAGTCGGATACCTAAATGTGTTAGAGAGAGATAAGGATATCTAACTTACATAGCGCGCAACGAAAAGATGCGAATTACTCTAGGTGTCGAAGGTGATACCTACGAAACACCGCACAAAAGGGAGAGCGATACTCATACAGGTGATATACATATTAACGGTCAACAACAAGAATAGACGAAATAAGAACTACATTAGAACGGTTTTCACACAAATTAAAGTCTTTTTCTTAGCTGATAATGCCTTTGCCTTAACATAGTGCATTTTGTCACGAAAATGTATATTTCAATCTCATATTATTATTGTTCAAGTGTGCATTGCCTGATTCTCTCAAATTATTCAATTTCTTGCTCCAAGAGTTGTAC